>JAVYIG010012441.1:0-53644 GCA_035222895.1 Strongylocentrotus droebachiensis | reverse complement strand
GACCTTTGAACAACCTAGAGGCCTATTATAAAGCCATGACTGCGATGAAAAGAACCGGTAGGCCTTTCTGTGTTTAGAGCTACTTTTGTCTTGTTGTGCTTAGTTGTTTATGTTTTTGTTTATTATAATCCTTCACGGCATAATATTGAAGGACCCTGATGTGAACTCATGACCTATCCATCAAGGCCTGTCTTCACTATCTCGAGATTGCCAAATATCCAGCTATTTGAACTATCCCGATCGCAAACTATCCAGCTAATTTGCGGCTTCATCAGACCGAAGTAGCAATTAGCGAGATATTTGGTCGGGATTGTCATTCCAAGATATCTTGGAATAGTTTGCAAAATATCCAGCTATTTGTTCGGTCACGCGTTACATCAGACCAAAGACTCGCACTATGCGCTAACGCTGAGCAAAATATCTCGTGCTAATTTCTCAAGGTCGAGTTTCGAATCTCGAGCTGATGAGGACGCGATTTGTAACTTAGGGATTATTTCCCAAATCAGAAATAGCGAGCTATTTGGCAATTTCGAGATGATGAAAACGCGGTGTGTCGGGACGTGAGAAAGGATTGTAAACGATACGCTATTTCCTCTCATAAATGCTTTTTTATGGGTAACATTAAATTAGAGAACCCACGCAATGTGAACAACCTTTAGTGTATAATATTTTAATGCGCATTTCCGATTGTGGCATTGGCAAATATACATGTACAAACAGGAAAGCCAGCGATATATACACATTTAATTCTATAGATATGGGATTGCGTGATATGTCTTGAATGCAGATGAGTGTATACTGTCAATTAAGATGAAAAGTGAAATTCCGAGAAACAAATGCTAAACTAAAGATCGCATACTCCGAAAGTATACATATTTTGTTTTGCATTATGATAATAATGCTCTGCAAAGCACATTACTATAATGAGAAATACGACTTATTTGTTGTTTTCATATCCCATAGTCACCGGCGCCCAAAAGTTGGAATAAATTTTGTTCTGGCTTAATTTTATGAAATTATTCTGACAATATGGTTTATACTTGATAAGAACAGTTCATATCTCCTCAGAAGTTTCCTGACCATAAAAATCGATAAAGTCCTGAGAAGATGGAAGCTTTATCTATCATGGGTAGGTAAATCATAAAACTGCCACATTAATTTTATGAAAAGAGATTAATCCTCATTGCCAATTATCTCCGAGGGGACTTAATTAAAGCCGTTGGTACCCGGGTTGCTTTCCTTACAAGCATGCACATGCTCTCTTAGCAGTTGGGTGAATTTAACAAACCAATAATTATTTATAATTGAAGATCACCTTTCAATACTTCGATAGCTGGATGCACAGTGCCTATACCGGATGGAACGGCTGTATGAGCACTTTGATAAAGGTAATGAGACAATAAAATCGCCACCAAAAGACGGGATATGTATAAATGTACAATTCCTGGAATCCATGACACGACCCTGGACGTACTAATAACACTTTTCCGTTTGAAGGAAAGAAAGAAAAAAATGTCGGTCAAGATACGCCATTGACCAAAATGGTATGATTTGATAATGGACGGGGCAAATCTGGATATAGAATGAGGGGCGTAGCATGGTTCAACCTATTGAAGGGGAGGGGCCACGATAGGGGAGGGGGGGGGGGGGGCTATCGGACTGTGACGTATCATGCGAGCTCCTCTCCAATTTGCTCTGTACAGAAGTCCACGACCAGTTTGCACATGGCATACAATATACCCTGACGAGGTTGTCAGCTTTTTACACTAAACCGAATTCTAACATCAACCAGAGATGATCTTACTCTGTGACATTTCCCTGCTTTGACTCAGCTCAGGAACAAACGATATACGTAAACTCCAAATTACCAACCCTCACTCCAACCCCATATCTATAGGACGAAACAAAGCCTGGAGGAAATGTGGGGTCACCGGGGAAGGGGTGGGGAGGGGGAGGGGGTGGGGGCTAATAACTTACGTAGCCTGTGACGTCAGAGGGGCTGTAACCTCGATTAGTGCGGCGAGACATCGGTGAAACAGGTGAATGGAATACCGGATGTAGGTCGTACCCAACTTCCGGTTTGCTCCTTGACCTTCCTTTGTCGGGTCAACTCATTAATCTCGGGAAAATGAATATTTCTGTTTTCATTGATCAAAAGACAACGATCGAATAACAGCAGTATAAATGTAGAATGTGAGAAAAAAGTTTTATTGAAACTGTTTTTCTTTTGTTATGTATCCACACACTGCATTTTCAACTCATTAATCTCGCATATTTTGGTTAACCATAATACTCTTTATCTTACGCAAGCATTTAACGTAATGTAAGGTAATTGCAGTCCATCCTCATCTCCCTACAACAACCACAACACCAACAACAAGAACAACAAAACGTCTTTATAGTCCGTATATTGAGAGCCAACAGCGTGTTAACTCTGACTCTCAACACAACAGACGGACGATTCATGACCAGGATGTTTGGCGACTATTTTTTTGCAACTATAGATGTGTAGGGCCTATTGATCGAGATTATGCACCATGCAGAATGTCATATACCCAGGATTATCGTATGCGGATATGGACCTTTTTATGTCTGAGTTGGCGTGCAATAGACCAAATGGGTAGTAGACTTATTGGAGATTATTTTGACCGAATGGAGATTAGACCAAATGACTATTAGCCTAAATGGTCATTAGACCAAATGAAACGTAGACGAAATAATTATCAGAACATGGTTGTGGATAGTAGACGGACAGAGTGTAGACCATACTGGAATAGACCAATTGGGTAGTAGACGAACTGGTTGCAGACCAAACGGCAATAAACCGACAGGTTGGCCCGAATTCACAAAGCAAGGTTTAGCTCAGACCAAGGTTTAAGTTTAAACCTCCTTTTGTTTCGCCAAACCTCCTTTTGTTATTTACAAACCAGGTTTATAAATAACAAAAGGAGGTTTGGCGAAACAAAAGGAGGTTTAAACTTAAACCTTGGTCTGAGCTAAACCTTGCTTTGTGAATTCGGGCCTATGAGCCCCAATCACAATAGTTTGTATATAATAGTAGTGTATAATCGTGATAATCATCAATACAATATACTTCTGCAATATATCTTTAAATCACACAATTATTGGAATAACGGGCATTGTTCAACTCTTGATAGAGTAACATTGTATTCATAGGAAAGTCAACATCGAAATATCATCCCCAAATCCCGACGTTCGGAGAAGATGCCTCAAAGTTCATTTATATTTAAAACGGTTCAGTTTTAACGACTACACTATAGGAACCCCCTTTTCCCCAGCTAGCTGAACACACACTTTCGGACGGTGTATAAAACTTAAATTCCAACACGTTTTCTCGTGCACTTTTCGTCTGCAGCGTAGTCCTTGCGTTCATAGCCGCGTACATAATAGAGATGAAATCGAACCGCCCTTTCATTTAATTTCACTGATACAAACCCCTTAAAACATCACAGTAATTGAACAAACATAGAATATCACTAATATCAATCAGAAATTAACGATGTGCTCACAAACCGTTATATTGAAGTCACTTACTTACAACATTGCAGCATTTGGTGAGACTATTCTCGGCTCGTTACTAAGGACGCTCAATACAGCGGCGCGCCATTTTGTATGTTGTGGTTTTGGGTGTGGAACCATAGCCGTATTCTCGAAAGAGAGCAAAGATTGCAGATCGCACATACGATATGGGCTGTGAATTAAGAAGTTTGCAAATTCTATCTAACCTTTTTACAAGAAATGTGAATTACCGGTTGTTAAGTGTACCTTTCTGGGCTTAAAATCAAATGGCACTTAAAAGTTTAAAAGTTTTCTAGGATAGACGTTGGCGTATCAGCTCTCAAATCGCAATTGCAAGTTGACGACCGTTTCTTTTATATAGAACCCACCCTGTTAAATAAATGTTACCATGTGACGTCATGACATAAATTGTTTCTATACATTGCCAAAGAACAGGTTTACATGGATAAATGACTCTTTTCTTGTTACATATTTCTTGCATCATCGCTCTTTCGCTTTCCTTTCAACTACTAGTATACGACCCCGGGCCACAGAAGTATAAAGGGAATGGTGGTATTGGTATTGGAGGAGAGGGGGGGGGGGGGGGGGGGGGGGTGAGCTGAGGTTCGAGGTAGAAAGAACTTTTTTCGAAATCGAAAGTACAGGAACGTGTGTCCATTGCAACGATCGGTTGACAAAACATTTCCTGTGTCATAAACGTGCAATTAGAGTGGACATTTGATTATGGTCAAGCAGTTGATATCCCCTTTTCCAGACTGCTCTCGAACCGTTTCAAATGTACTTTTAATGAAGCACAAATTACCATGGTGAAAGGGTTAGGCGCCTCCGCTGCGCTTCTACAAACACGCCCATTAATAGGACTTGGTTTGGGCATGGTAGATACATGGTTTGGGAAACGGGATAATCAGGATTGTCCAATCTTTGAGTTGTAGGTCTACGCCCCGGCCCCCCCCCCCCCCTCCCCCCCCTCCCCCCCTCCGTTTTCTATATGCTTTTAGACTGGAAGTTCCCCCTTCCCCTTCTCTATCTCTTTCACTTTCTCTCTTTCCTCGCATTACCAGGCTGTTTCTCAACTTAATGTAACTTAATTTTATTCATCATTAATATGATACATGTGCAGTAGGAATATATATGCTATTGGTAGTATATAGTAAATATATTACAAACTTTACTCCATCAAAAAAAAAAAAAATATATATATATATTATGTATATGATTTTCTAGCCGAAAAGCCCGAAATATTGAAGTGCCTCTGCTGGAAGGGGGGGGGGGGGGGCTATAAATTCAGGCCATGTGTCAACTAGTGTATCGAACCCTGAACCTTCACACACCCAGATTAATTGTTGCCATATGAACCTCTGTACATTTGTATAGAGGTTATAAAACATATCTAAAAACACATTATTTTGATTAGTAAAAAATATACATATTGCAGTGCTATTCTCGACGGAAATATGTAATATCAATATCTGACAAAACAAATCAAAATGGGCTTATAGATCAATTAATGACCATTGTATTATCTTTCACATATTGTTTTTTCTCTCGACAAAGTCTCAAGAAATGAATTAAAACCGGATGTGCTATATTTTTCTTCCTCATTCTGTTGAGTATTGAGACAAATAAATAGACCTACATTTCCCTCTGCAAAGAATATATGCAATTTCTACAAATTTGATCAAGTTTCTACGACATATCCCGACTTTTTTCCACGTCACAAGTCAAATTAATACACCAAAATTCAACCTGTCCACAGCAGACAAAATTTGCGATCGCTTAGTTTTCGTCAAATTTTTCAAATCACTAGCAAATTTTTTCCTCGATTTTTTATGATTATTTTTTAGCTAATGAAGGACGAAATGACGTGATCTATAGGCCTGGTTGCGTGTGTATGTACGTGGCGATGGTGTGTGCGCCCCTCGAGCTTTTATAAATAGTAACTTCTGCCTAGCACCAACCAAAGTCGAGGGAGAGACGATTGTATAGAGTAGCGCTTGCATGCATGCATTGCACGAGTGACGACACAGCCGCCGTCCACAAACTCATGTTTTATGCATGAATCCGGGGAGCGCCGATCATTGGTTTAACGTTCGCGGGCTTGGCGCGCCGTGATCACCACTGTTGCCTAGGCCAAAGCAATTGGTAAACTTTCCTCTTTTATAACGTGTATTTAATAGTAGTTTCTCAATATCATGTCAATTAATCTGAATATTGTCAAAATGCTAACTATTTAATCTCATTTTCAAGCCTTTAACCATATCTTCTACGAATTCAAGTCATGTTTTGATAAATTAAAACTGCATAGCGAAATGGCAGCGAAATGCATTTCAACGCCATTCATTTTTTCCCAGGTTCCTGGCTATGATTATATGAATGACAATTCTTCAGAAGGCCCGCCTACAAAATCGTCGCGGGAAAACTATTAGAATAGAGGGAGGTTTAATTTTCCTACCTAATTTTGCACTAATTAGTTTGTGTACAATACAACATGCAATAATTAAAAGAATGGAAACGTATTAGATAATAGATATAATAATAATATTAAAAAGTATGATAACGTTCTTCAGTGTATTTTACTCATACACTTTTAAAATTATAATATTAATAATGTATATATTTGATTTGTCTTTTAAATCTAAGTTAATACTCACAGTCCTGCCAATATTGAATAAGACCCATCCCCCAAACAAATAAACAAATGAACAAAAGTCAGAAATTGTCATTTATAATTCGATCGAGATATATATGATCAAAATTGTTGTAAAAGAAAAGGTGAAAAGCATGAGTTCATGATTAATTGTGTAAGGAAAATGAAACATGTAGACAAATAGGCAATATCCTCGATAAACATTGCTCATATATCATTATTTCATATTCGATCCTTGTACATAAAATAAATTTAAAACAAAAGACTGTATCCGTGTATTGTGAAATGAGCACTGTATCCGTGTATTTTGAAATGAAAGAGAAGTACCAAAAAAATCCCAATATGTTTATTCGCCAGCAAGTTTTAATCATATACCGGGGAACTTTATCACCTTTATTATATATATCATTACTATATACGACAAGAACAGTTACCAATTATTCAATTAATAACGAGCTCTCGAACTTACATGGTATATTAACTTTGGCAGCGCTGGAAACGCAGCTAAGGGGTCTTGCTTTTGTAGACTACACATCTCGCCATGGGCCGGGTTTTTCATTGTACGCTACGCTACATGTTAGCACGATCAAGGAAGTATGTCTCGCTTATGTACACTGTCTACGGGAGAGCAATGCCTATAGAGTTAATGTACGGCCATTCACTTTGTACACGTGTGTATGTTGTGTACGGGGCTCGACTGCGGTCGATGTGTACAGTAGTGCAGTGCGCTATGCATGCATTGGAGTGGGAGACTTCTCTATAGCTAGCTGTGCACACAGTATGGTTACATACGAGTAGTGCGTGTAGTCAAGTTGTATGCAGCTAGCTAGTTTGCTGGAAAATATTTCAAAAATCATAAAATCGCTCATACATAACCAAAAGTGATAATCCAACCATTCATCATGTTCAGAAAAATATGATCTTTCCAATGAACTGATTTATTTTCAAAAATTTCACGATTAATTTTTTTCGTGCATAGGCCTATACGCCTATTGTCATATTGAGTGTGTAGTAAATATTTGTGGGCTAATAATAGTATAAATGATATAACTATTGAGAAATGATACATTGAAAAGGAAGCCATTTATGATAATGCAAAAATGTTAGAGATAAATATTAAAGTTTTCAACCTTTTATCCTTCATGATATGGGCTGAACATGAATCGTAAACACTAAATGATTTAGAATTATATTGTAATATATTAATTATAGCAATGATAAAGTGGTGCTAGAATGTTTGTTTGGGATTTTGGGGGAAGTTCTTGTTTCCGAAATTATTGGCAACCATAAGCGCCGGACACTTACATTTGACCATGGCCGCCCCAGCACTTCGGCCATTCCTAAACTAGTTGACCATTCAAAGCTAAACATTCCATCGAAAGATATCCAGCCAGTTTTCCACTACACACGTGAATAGACCAGACCATATTACAAGGGACCGACAAGAGACTAGCTTGACCCAAATACTACCCCACCCCCTCTTCTTCTCAAACTTCTCCCCCCCCCCCCCCCCGACTCCACCCTCCCACATGCGAGAAGGCGGAGCCTGAAAGAAAAGACAGAGAGAGGCTAGGGGGAGAGAGATAGAAAGAATGAAGGAGAGAGCTTAGTGTGTGGTATACTACATGTAGCTCAGTGATATAGTACGGTACTAAAACTATATAGGCCAAGCTTTTGACCAATCAAATGGTAGCACGGTCTGATCTTATGCATATTCAACAACCACTAGTTGCCGGTCGTATGTACACGTTTTACACGTTGAAGCAATGTATGCATCATATCACAAGCATGCGTTGTGAAGGAAATATCAAAGCATTCGGCAAAGGGACAGCACCGAATACGTACAGGCCTAACAGACAATCCCAGAACGAACGAGAAAAGTTTTGGAGTTTGGGTTCATATTAGTGGTGATTTTACCCGTTTTCGCCAATATTCTGATCTCCAATCTCCACTGGGTTTGTAGGTTCTGGTCGTCTGCTGTTCCCGTTGTGTCAAGTCACCAAAACCATCCCATTTTCCAACCCCCTTTTCACCTTGGAAGTTAAAAAAGAACAGAAATAAATAACCCATTCCAAAGTAAAGTTCAACTTCTTCGCCTGTCTGCAAACGAGCTCGAAGTCGAAGGAACTTCTCGGTGGAACGTCTTCTATCAATCATGGATAATTTGTTGTGCTTTGAGCAAGAGTATTTCGACCATGCCAAATCGCCAATGTCATACGTGGACCAAGTTTTATTGCGAGATAAAAATCTGGACAATTTACTAGCCGTGGAAGAGCAATATGTGTTGTCGGCGGACTATTTTGGCAACCACTTCCAGCGAGAATTGAGACCTTCGATGAGAAAGCTAGTCGTGGATTGGATGTTCGAAGTAAGTATTTTTCACTTTTCTCGGTTTCAAAATCAAGTATTTTGTATTTCAATCGCTAGAATATATCCATAGTTTTATGTTGATGTGTGATTTGTTACTATTTTCTTCTGTTTTCATTTTTTTTCTGAATTTGAAAGAAATCGCAAATTTCCAGGAACAACCTGTTGACGTTTTGATCGCAACATGTCTAAGTTTGACTTAAGTTTTCTCTTAAATTTTAGAATAAATAGGATTGTGAAGCATATCATTAACTAGAATAGATCTTTAGATTCATTTTGATGTAGATTTTGTTTTGTTTCCACGATTTTTCTTTTTTTGCTGATTAAATTAAACATTTTGTTTTATTTCATAAAGCGGGGGCCGTGCGTGACGCGCCGTGGCTTTGCTCGTCATGAGACTCTGAATTATTTCATTGATCTCGCCTTCGTCTTCTTGTGCTATTATTTTGATGTTATTCTGAAAATAATATTAAAATTTAAATGTCATGTTTCCATCATATTTTATTTGTTGCCATGATTTGCCATGCAGAAATATGTCATTATGTGCGCGTCTCTTTGTTGTAAATTTTAACATCGAACCGATTTGTATGGTGCCGAAAGACATCGAATCTATCGCTTTTCAAAGAAAGTAATTGGAAATCTGTCCATATAAAAAGTTAGAGAATATATTCTTCTTCCATTTGGTATTAAATTTGTCACATGTCGCGGTGTCAATTAAATTTTTCGAATTTAACACGAATTTATGACAAGTCGACTTCTGAGAACGCAAATCGCTTCCTCTCCATTCAGGCATGTGTGATCGAGACGCAAAGTTGCCAAGCCGTTTTTGCAACCTCCCTAGAAAATATAAATTTAACAATTTTCCTCTCCCTCTTTTGAAAATGTATTCATATGAAATCAAAGCGTAGGCATTAGGCTTTCGAGCCATGCTATAAAAAATGACAACATTTGCCGGGTTTTATTTATTTCGAATTAATTTACTTGTGTTTGAAGGAAAGTTCGTGTTGGTTTGTCAAGCAGGTTGCGCGAGCGAACATGCGTTGTGCAGCGTGTATGCACGGACACGTCTAGGCGAGCGCAGGCCCGTGTATACATTGTGTAGAGCAAAGCAGACTTGACCGAGCCTGATGTATGAATTCTACATTGCATTGGTCTTTTTCTGGCGCGCGCTTTTTACTTTTTCGGGGTAAATAGTTGGAACCTGGATTGCGCAGGATACTCGGGCGGTAGATCGAGATCTATTTGCATTTTTCATATTCATCAAATCTGAGAAATTATAATCATTATTAAGTCCGATCTTGTTTGGAATCGTCATCATTTATGTCAGAATCTCATTTTCTATATTTTGTATTTTTGTAAATCGACCATTCTTCATTTGATACATGTTCCTCACGGATACAAATCCATCATCATTCAATCATATTGACTCAACTGTTTCTTCAAAAACTTAGATCGGGGAAGTCCATTGTTTGGTTTGGGTTTTGTAAATAGATCGTATGTCTTCTCTTTTGTAGAATAATATTAAAATAAAATTGTCACTGCATCCTTGTTCGTAATTTTAATCATCTACAATTTTTACAACAGATATTTTAGTCAGTCGTGGGCTCATATAAAAACATTCATAAACAGGACATGGCAGAGCTAGCCTAGAGATATTATCGTCCGCACTTTGAAAAATATAATAGACCAAAGCTAAAGCCGAAGGGGAAATTGCATTTGTTTTAATAATTAGTTTTATAAATATGTAGGCCAAAGTTTAAGGCCAGATTTAGATACATTACATAGCCTAGATTTTCTAGACCTCTATCTTATCAGACCATCTTGTCTCCCTACCATGAAATTTGAAGATTTTTTTTCAAAGGCAATTTAGCAATATTCTCATCATTTTTAAAGACGTTTTGTTGCCCTTCTGTTGGGGTTTGTTTCACACTCAAATTGCCCTAGGTATTGTCTATACTTTCGTTTTTTCTTCTTCTTCCTTCCTCTTGTTCTCCTCTATCATGTCCGCTGGGTATTATTGGAAATCATGATATTTATGATCTGCAGTTCATTAAAATGTTTTTTCCTCTTTTTGTTTGTTTTTCTGCAGGTTTGCGAGGAGCAACAACGAGAAGAAGATGTGTTCCCACTTTCAGTCAATTACCTGGACAGATTCCTATCCATTGAGAGAATATCTAGAGACAAATTCCAGCTCTTGGGCGCCACTTGTATGTTTCTGTCCTCCAAACTTCTGGAAACAATCCCCCTCTCGTCGGAAAAACTAATCATCTATACAGACAATAGTATCACATTGGAGCAACTACTCGTAAGTATTTCCATTTTTTGGGTGCTTTTTATGCTGATGATTTTTGAGCGATCAATTTTCAGGCATTAAGTATTTTTAAATGGAAATATAAACCGAATATGAGTTTGAGTTCTGGGGTAAAAACACGCGAGACAACATGAATCGTGAGGCTTGGCCTTCTTTTCAAATTTCAGTGAGCGGCAGAGTTGTTAGAAAGTTACGGAAATAGGGTGTTTTCAGGAAGAAAGCTCCCGTGAATGAAAAAAAAGCATTTTTACACTTCGGTGTTTTGAATGGTATCGGAAGTGTCTGAGAATGAATACAGTCGATATTTTCTGTCTATGGAGTCGAAAGAAAAATCCGCTGTAAACATTCTCATGCATTTTTGATGAAGATGTGTTTTGAAGTTGGATTATATTTCATGGATATTTTATTAATCATCAATTTATCAGGTAAGTTTTTGTTTATTCATTCGTTTAGGTTTTAATTTTCTTTATTGAGTGGACAATTTCTATGCTCTGTTGAAAAGGGAAAAAAAGTTTTTAGCGCGCCGCGTTTCGGTCGCTTATGATGTGTACTGTCTATTGTTTATGTGTGTGTGTGTGTACACTTTGTCTGTGTGTATCATCGTTGACCAATTACACTCAATAATGACGGCGCGCATACTTTACGATGTGCGTGACTGGTTAGTCTGTGCTTTGTGTAACGCGGTGATTGGCTGAAATTAACATTTTGCCCAGGGGCGCGCCAAATATAAAACTTTCGGCGCGCGCTGGAAGTTGTCATTTCCACATTGTAATACATTTTATGCAGGGCGCAGTTCACCTCAAAAAAAAGTACAGCTTTGTTTACATTATCTCTTCAGGGCTTTTGTACCAATGTGGTTGCTATTGTGTTGAATTTTTCCAATCATTATTTTGCACTCTCCCGCACCTATATGCGGTGAAGTGATATTAATTTGTACTGCTGAAACTTTTGTAAGAAATTAACTTATAATTTTTCAAAGATGTTTAGGAATCTAGATTTTTTTTTTTTTTTTTTTTGATTTGAGGGGGGGGGGGGGGGGGGCGATGAAGTTCTACTGTTCTTCTTTTCATGAAGTTGGATTATTTCTCTCCTTTTTTTCTCTGTGTTGTATGTTATAACCCTCCTGTTCATGTTTTGTTGATGAAGAATTAATAGACTTGTAATATTAGGGGGGAAACATTCATTTAATAAAATGGCAAGAGTGAAAAGCCTAAATGTTAATCTTCATTTATATGTAAACCTCCTATTTTTATTTTAGAGGAGGGGGGGGGGGGATAGCTGTCTCGTTTCAGTTGGCACTTTGTCCATCCTTGGCAACTCGTAACAGTTCTGCGGTTTCCTATCATTCGATGATAGAGGGACTAAATAAAACCTGGACAGAGATAGAGAGAAAGAAGAAAAAAAAAACCTGTAGGGACAACTCCTTTTGAAAAAGTATGGGTCATCAGGGCATCCAAATGAATGGCTTCCCTTTGTAAAGTTTGGGGAAGAATGAGAAGCGATTGATTGAAGCATTGATTAGGTATAGACAGAGAGCATGGGAAAATTGTCCTGGGCCTTTTGTCATCCCCAAAGAGTCCTGTGCATGTGTGTGTGAAGATGGGACCGGGGAGATGGGATATAATAAAGAGAAAAATCAATAGCCTTCATGGGGAGAATGTTCAAAGGATTAAAAGTACATTTTCTAAGCTCTGGGGTATTTTAATTTCCACAGCCACATTCCTTCGTCAAAGGGGAACACACCTGATATGTGATACAAAAATACTCTGGATATAGTAAGAACCACAGATTAAGTTAACACTCGGCTTTAAACTGTTCTTAATTTGACATCCAAGTTAAATTATTCACTCCATTTATATTTTTTTATCAACATTTTATTTTTCAGTTTTTGTACTCTAGTAGTAGTAGCGCTTATTATTTTATTTAAAGCATGGATTTATCATAAGCCCAGCCACCTTTTCACTCCATCACAGTCAGCTATACTGTTGAGAGCCAGAAGGGTTTTAATTCTAATACTTTTAACAAGCGTTAAAGCCCCTCTGTTTCTCATCTTGTAGTTCCATATCCAGTTTCTCTGCTCTGCTGAAGAGTTATGAGAACAAAGAGACTGGTTTGTCATTTCTAAGAAAGAAGTGCTCTAGTGATCTTGTCTCATTTGCATAGTTTCAATAGCTTCAGGATCTTCCTACATCAAATTTAGGCTTAGTTGTTGATCAAGCAACTTGGGGATTGAACTTTAAAATCATCATGACAAACTAGTTTCTATAAGGGGGGGGGGGGGGCAGTATGTTGGCCAATTTTGATTAAGACTATTGTTCTGAACTTCTGTTGGGTTTTATCTTTCAAAGGAGAGAAACTGAGTCCTACTCTGTTTTGTTTCTAATCCCTGAACAATGGATTTGAAAAGAAGATTAAGGGCTCAACTCTGGGGTCTTTATTGGATATGTGTGAACTTGATGGCTCTAAGCTCTCAATAGCCTAGGTGTCATACTCATAAGTGGAACAAAGTAGTTTTATTCAAATTTCAAAGCTTTCAGAGTCTTAGGGAGTTTCCTGCCTAGTTCAAGCTTCCCACAGCAGTCAATAAATTAATGTTCCAATCTCCTGGCTCATTTTCAGAGGTCCAAAACAAAAGATGGGATTACACTTTATTGTTGGTGTTGTTGCTGAGGATATCACATGTCTTTGTCAACATTGAGTTAAACAATAACAAATATTTATGTTTGGTTTGGTTTACAATTTACACGACCCTGAATAGTTATGCAAGGAAGTATTTTACTATTTCATTTATTGCCAGGTTTTCATAATAATAATTGAGCTATAAATAAGTTCTGCAGTGCATAGAAATCAATTTATTTGATGTATCACAAGCAATATTTAATTTAAATTTAAATATAGTTTTCCACTTAAGGTACATTGTAGCTCCTATGAATAATCCTAAATCATCATTTAAAACTCTTATTTTACTTTGACTGGAATTGAAGAGAAATATCACCATGAATAGCACAATAGAAAGCTGACCAGGAAGTGCATAATATATGCAAGTTACAGTATCAGGCTAAACAGCTGCAGAAGCTGTAAACTCTGGAGAGAATGTGGGGGCGGTTTTTCTCTTTTCTTGACTATTTTACATGTTTCTGACAGCAGTGCTTTCCTCCGCCCCTACCAGTAAATTTTAGGAAGAGCTCAACTTCGCATTATGTTTCATCTGCAGGTCAGACAGAGTTGTCATAGTTTACTCTTATAAAACAAGGATTTTTTTTTCTAAAATAGGAAAAAGGGTATCAGTGTCACCATCGTCCTTGCAAACACAAGGTCAAGCAAAGTATACTGTAAAAGTGTAGATCAGTTTGTTGTGGGTCTTCTAAGTTCTAACTAAGTGATGATGTTATATTTTGTCATTTTGCCACACTAGGAAATAGATAGTGTCTTTTTAGATTTAATCAGCTTCAATAAAAATGACATTAAATTGATATTAAAAATATAACTTTGCATTTACATTATACATGTCTTTGAAGAAAGGAAAATTTGTAGGGATGTTTTATAGTTATTATTAGAATGGCATATATTTAATGAAAATCATCATTCATTAAAAGTCCCTTTCTGAAGTTGGTCTTTAATCTTTTCTCACATGTATTCAATTCAAGCGATTATTGTATTGATACCTTTAACGTCGAAACAGGATGTGGCATTTGATAATTAGCCTACGAGTGTGTGAAATATGAACTTCGCTCATTCATTCTTTCATTTAACGAGACAGACGATTTATGAATGAGCCGGTTCGTTTACTTAAGAAATAATTTCACTGGGATTGAGTACATGGGGAGCTCTAGATTTGATACTTTATTTGATTATTTTTGATCCATGACAACTATGAAATACAAACTGCATGGTCTCTGCTTTCATAGTTTCTACTCTTTAAAAATATACCGGTAGAAAATAAACAGATCCCATTTTCAGTTTAGCAATTCACCGGTTTCGTTTTATTCATAATTTAGTCTCAGCCTGGCCCGGACACCAAATACAAAGTGCAAAAGCTTTTCTTTCACTTAAACAAAAACAGGACTTGATTGAGACTTGATCGAGTTGGGATTCCGGATGTGATAGGATCCTTGTTATGTTTCAATTGATGTTAATTATTTCCCCTTTCTTGTTCTTAATCCTCCTCTAACATGTGTTTTTAAAAATAGTCACTGGGATGAGGGGATTCTCGTTCGGTGAGAATTTGTCAGAAATTGGAGATTGTGCAATGTTTGCTGGTGGTCCTTGTATGGACAGTTTAGCCTGCAAGAGGCAACGATTACATAAGCGTGTTTCCTCATTTCAAAACCACTCAAAAATGAAAATAAATCTACACATCATGTGATAACTTCACACCTATTTTTTTAAAGCACATGTAGGGGCTGTCTGACAAAGAAAATATGTGGGGGAACTGTATTCACTGTAGCTATATTATACAGTATTTAAAACAAAAAACTTATCTAATACAAAATGAACAAAACACCATCGCATGTAATGAAGGTGTCTATTAATTTATTTAAATACAAAGACTGCAAATTTAGATTTTCACAATTTTGTGCTGTATTTTTAAAAACTCAATACAACTTGAATATTCATAGTTCTTTCGCCAAAGTGCCAAAAATCTGTTAAAATCCAGAAGGGCATTAATTCTGTGAGGAGTTCATAAGGCGTTTCTGGCTCTGAACTGATTATTTCCCCCTCATGTTGTTTTAGGAGTGTCATTGACTTGTGATAGAGATAAATGTGGTCACTCATGATGTACTTGGGTTTCATGCGGTCTGAGAAGACTGATGAAAATCCTGAAAAGGGCATTTGGTCTTCGCTAGCAAAAATGAAACAGGATCTAGGTTTTTAATTTTGTCAAAAGTGACACCATTCATGTTAAGTGTTTCCTTTTCTTTAGTCTTGATGTGCAAGTAGAGATAGAGGATTTGATACTGAGCGTGTGGTCAAATTATCTCGATAAAAAAAAAAAGCGGTCTTGTTCTTTTGTTTCCCTCTTCGCACATTCAACCACAGAGTATGTAAATTGGACACTTCCAGGCATGATGATCTTGTGTCTTAGTTTAAAGCAAGAATGGTGTTAAATCTGTGTTGAAAGTATATGATTTAATGCCTTTCTGGCACCCAAAAGATAATTTATTTCATTTCCTTCATCAAACTAGGGCCCAGATCAAACTGCAGTGTATAATGTGCTCTTTATCGCAAGGTCTAAAATATGCATTGACATTTTTAAAGTAAGAGGGCTTTGTGTGTGTGTGTGTGGGGGTGGGGGGGGGGGGGTAGGTACCAGGGTTACATTATACTAAGCTAATATTATATATCATGCACTTTTTTCAAGTAAATGGAATATTATTGATAAAGGATGCGCTTGATTGATTAACCCTTTCAATGATGTCAGTGCAGACAATATTTTAATTAAAAAATTGATGGTAGTGAAACTGTGCTCAGGCGCCGCACATCATCGTATGATGGATATCGTCCAATAAGGAGCATACCAGTACTTGTAGATTACAGTTTCTTAGAAAAGACCCTTTTAGAATTGTCAGGAATGTGTTTGGAAAGTAATTTTAGATTTTCATCATCAACAACTTTAAGATGTCATTAGCAATCAACTTTAACTTGGCTAGCCAGATTTTAAAGGAGAAGTAATTTGTCATAGTCTTACAATAAAAAACATGAAGTTATGTCAGTGTTAGTTGCAACTTGCAAGTGTACTTTGATTTTTCTGTATTTGCATCATATACGATCTACCATAAAAATAATTCAGCTCCCTGACGTGGTCTAATTTTGTATAAAGTTCAAAATGTGCCATATAAAATATTATTTTGTGTACTCTATATTTCTTTATTGTGTTATAAAGCAAACCCTAGATGGCGCTGTTTACAAAGTTTTAACCTGAATGCTATCGTTTTTGTCTTTCTTTGTTTTTCCTCCCAATTCACAGAAATTTGAACAGCTAGTACTAACCAAGTTAAAATGGGACCTTATGGCAATCACCCCCAACGCATTTCTTGAGCACATTTTCCACCGGCTTCCCGTTGATAAGGAGCAGGCAGCGTTGCTAAGGAAACACGCCCAAACCTTCATCGTGCTGTGCGCGACAGGTAAGCCAAACCCGTCCTCTATAATTAAGCAAATGTATTATGAAATGTCTATAAATGATTTTAATTGATGTCTGTTTTAAATGATGATTAATTGATTAAACTAAGTTGGGCATCACTTTACAAGACTCTAAATTGCTGAAGATCAATTCACAAATTGGTACGAAACATGCACATATTGGAAATGATAACCAGACCTAATGTTGTCCCTCCCTCCCCAAGCATTTCTTCTCATATCTTTCTTTCTCTGCTGCTTAAAAGGTCTTCTCATGTCTTTCCTTCTCTCCTCTCTCTCTCTCTCTCTCTCTCTCTCTCTCTCTCTCTCTCTCCCTCTCTCTCTCCTCCTCTCACTCTCTCTCTCTCTCTCTCTCTCTATCCCCCTTTCTATACCTTTCCATCTTTTCCTCTCCCCCTTCTCCTCGCATTCTCCTCTCTCTCCACCTCCACCATACCATGCTTCTCCCTGTATGGGAATGACCCTACCAGTAGTTCATCAAGGTGCTGTAAGTTAGTCTTAGAGGTCAAGTATGCGAGCTAGGACCCTTTCTTATATCCTATCTCCCATGCTGGGTAACCATGCTTGACAGCTTGATGAGAATATCAGATCAACTGCTGTTTCCTGCTGCACTCGGAAAGAGAAGGTCTCTTTCTCTCTCATTTTTTTTTTTTACTAGGGACCTCCTTGCGTCTCGGTTAAAAACTTCCTTGTTCTGGCTTTGCCATTGGAGGCTGGCAGAGTCTGGGAACTGGACGGGATCTGGGGGAAGAAGGCGTTGTCATTATCAAAGACATAGCCTGTTTCACGATTGAGATCTCGAGGAAAGATTAGAGCCGGAGCCTGGTTATGTGAGAGCTTCAAGTCTTGCTTTTGAAAACAGGTGGTTTTGTAATGTTTGACCAAACGGCGAAAACTTTGCCTTGTTAATCGTTTTAACGATTTTCATAACCATTCTTTCTGAGATTTGTGCAAGAGGCTGTGATCATGAGCAATCAAATTATTACCGTACTCCTATTTCTGTTTTGGGAGATAAGTCCATAAAAAGGGGTGTGAATGCTGGGACAACGGAAAAAACCACAGGCAACCTGCACCCTTTAATAATCTTTGGTATGTCCTTTAACAATCCCACCGTCCGGGCTTCACCAGACACAAAGCATGCTGGGAAGGTAATTGCCAAGGCGACAGTCAGCTCAGGGGACAATGTCCGCCTCTGGAATTTCCACCTACTTGAGCAAGAATCAGGATGAGGATGTCGGCAATGGAGGAGGAGGAGGAGGAGTAGGGGAAATGAGGGGTGGGAAGGCTTCCAGACATCGCCCCTGTCCTCTATCACCCCTGTAAGCTCATCGTTGAAGGTTCAAAACCTGCTAACAACAAAGACACGTCTGTGTCTCTCTAGCTTGGGGTCACACTGATTATTTTCCATGCTAAAAAAAGTTGCATGTTGATGCTTATCAGCTAAAAGAGCCGACAATTGGCCTCAGCCTTTTTCCATTTCATCAAAAAAGTTCTGGTGTAATGATGTTTCCTACAAAGGAATTTGGACCAGAAAGGATCATTGAATTTACAAAACCCCACCCTGGATGATCGCTCTTGACATCCTTCATGTGTGTCCCAAATTTTCATGGAATCCCCACTCTGCCTTCTTTAATTGATACCGCTCGTCAGACGAGGACCCACGTTGTTTGAGGGTTGCCCTGTGATATGTATCTTGCCCTGGGAAACTGTGAAGGCAGGTGGTCCTCGTGTTCCCACACAGCTCTTGGTCTTCCCGAACAACGGTTCATAGAACGTTTCAACTCGGTAAAGCCAAAACCGCAGTCATGGAAATAATGCTCATCTTACAAACGCCATTTGACCGAGTACATGTATGTAAGGTTTACAATAGGGTTTACAATGACAAATGAGAAAAAAGAGAATGATGAGGAAGAATATGGGAAACCCAACTCTTTCAAGACAAGTGTTGCCGATCTGCCCCTCCCTCCCCCACCCAAACTCCAGCTCTCTCTCTCTCTCTCAAGCTGTGAGCTTCGCAGGAAATTCCGCCAGTTATGTTAGCATGCACACCAGGCGTAACGTCGATCTGCGTAACCTGAGCGTAACCAAATCAACAAGCGGAGGACACAGCAAAGTTCACGAGAAAACAGCAACATGAAGGTGCTTAGCTATCCCCTCCTTTCCTTTACGCAAGACCTTGCTTCTCGTTTTATCAACCAAGTCAGAGTTTCAGAATTTGTTGGACACGATGTGAGCGGCCCAGGATCGAGTTTATGAATTTATCTCCATGCTGAAGTTTACTTTTAAGTCTACCCTTTCAATCAGCATTTGTGAAAGTACCAGCAACATGGAGGTTACGAGTTTCCAAGAATCGAGACGTTCATGTAGGAGGGCCTTTCCTTTCCCTGGGCAGTGTGGGATCAAATTAATCATATTCTAAACTATGGGCCATAGTATCTATAGCAATAGCTGTTATGTCGTACAATGCAAATTCATATCCATTTTGTTTCCAGCTCTCACTAGTAGATAATGTTTCATATTGTTCGGCTAAGTTTCTATTGAACGAAACCTCCCACTTACAGAGAAACCTCTTGACTAATCATTATCAATCTTCCGAATGGATTGTGGATGGGATTCATTTCCCGTTTACACTATACTGCTGCATGATGGGAGAATCTTGAAAAGAAGAGATTAATGTGTAGTCCCAAGGGTAGACATCTTTGTTTGTCTGAATGGAGAGTATCGTAACAGTGTGTAGATCTCGAGTAGGACATTTTACTGCCATGTTTTAGCAATCCTTCCCTTACAAATTGGTGTGAGGGAAGCCAGGGTTATCAGGCATTCTCCTGTAACTCTCCCTTGCATTCAATCAATTTAAAGTCTTGCGGAAATTCTATTTTCCTGCTCTTCAGGATGATTTGAAGCCTAGTCCTTCACATTCTTCTCAAAGTCTCCATTCTTCCTTTTTATCGTGAAGTGCTCTTTTCTTTTGCAACATGAATGGCCCTTTCATGCCGAGAAGAAAACACAGTGCTTTTCTCTGGAGATAATCCTCTCCGAGCAGAAGGGGGGTTGCCCCTGCTGTTAGTTGGTCCTTGCTTGGACCCCTAACAGGTCCCCCAAATCTCCATATTGGAGAACTGCTCAAAAGGAAATCCTTAAATCTGAAACCGGCTTTCCTGAGCCTAAGGCTAGATCAAAATAAAAAGTCGAGGGCCACACCCTAATTGTAAAATTACATGAAGTGGTATCCCTGAATACCTTGCTCTCTGAATGTTACGATTAATTCCTACTTGCCTGGTTACAGCGAGTTTGTTGGGACGGTTTGTTTACACTCTCCGCATTCTTGCGTTAGCTGGGGACCCTCCTGTCGAGTGTTCTCAAAATGTTGCTAAATGTCAGTCTCTTACTTTCATTTCATGCTAAGTTGCGTGTTCCGTAGGGCGTTACTAAACAAATCCCCTCTCATCAGTGGCAACCCAATGGAGCTTCTTGGGCAAGTTGCCCAGTAGCTGGCAAGCACAAGAAATGCCATTTACAACATTCTGATTCCAAGTCACACAAAGTGTTTCAAATGGGATATCGTTAAGAGCCAGAAGGGCATTCACTCAAATACTTTCCATACATGGTTAAACGCCATTTTCTCCCTTACATCTTTTCTATATCTTCACCTGTATTAATATCTTTCTTTCTTTTTATTTATATCTTCTCTCTCCTCTCTCTCTCTCTCTCCCTCTCTCTCTCTCTCTACTCCTTGGTCTTCCTTTGAAACCTGTTTAGAGAACTGACTGAGCAAAACGAAAGGATAGGTAGATCCACATGTATTCCCCAGACCCATTTTTAGGCCTCTCTCATCCTCTTATTAGGACTAGATCCCCACTGTGTTCTCTACATTCCAGTCCCATTGATTGGATCCTGTTCCTCATTCAGAGGGTATCAAAGGCAGAACAAGACCCAAATAAAGAGGGACTTATAGCCAACGAACAATGTTACAGAATGGTAACAAACGAAAGAAAATTATGTCTGATGTCACCTTTATTTTGGGAGCAGATTTATATTGACCAGAGAGAAAGAATAGGCGAGGAAGGAGAAATGAAAGATATAAAAGAACGGATAAAGATGGGAATAGAGGAGTAGAAAAAGAGACCAGAACCAAAATAATGAAAGCTATATCCATGTCCCCCCCCCCCTCTCTCTCTCTTTCTTCTATCCACTCTCTTACTCTCCCTTACACTGGCTGTTTCTAATTAAAATACAAGACATGAATAGAAGCTTGAAACATTCCAACACCGTCTTTCACTTTAACAAAAATCCAGATTTCCCACGGTCCATGGCAATATCAAAGTGCACCCAAACTTGAATTTATTTGTACATACATCCAATTTTTTCCATGGCCTATTGGTTTTTTCATTTAGTCATGGCATGTCAACTTTCATTTTGTCAAAATCTGCTCAAGGAATCCAAGTATAGAAAAAATAATTTGCATATCTTTCCTTCTCTCTCTCTCTCTCCTGTCTATATCTTTCTCATTCTGTGTTTGGTTTAGCATTCCATTATGAAAAAAGAGTTGCCAAGGAGTTTTTTCTTTTTTTGGGCAATATCTATATATGAATCAAAGTTCAAAACACACCTTTTCTCCAGACTTTGTCTAACCATATTTGCAAGGAACAAAAAGAAAATCACCTTGTTGGCATGATACTAGACTATCAAATGGAGGAATGAATTAGTATTTATTTTATTTTGTTCGCAGGACTTGGCAATCGCTGGCTAAGCATAGATGATTTGCGTGGGATTCAGGGCATGTGTTAAAAGAAAGACTTTACTTTGATACCACCATTTGTCAAAAAGAAAGACCTCACTTTGATACCACCATTTGTCAAAAGTTACACCTCATTAGACGTTGGGTGTTCGTATCTGTTCAATCTAGGCATTTTCCTCTTTTCTTCTCTCTCTTGGGAAGTTTGGGGGATACTATTTTAAGGTATTCCTTTTGCATAGTTTGTCTGAGAGCCTCTCCCTGTTTCTCTGGGTGAATCATGCAAGTTAATGGCAGATAACCAGATTACTACTGAATTATGTAATTGCCATGGGTTTATACGGGGACCACCTGTTCTTGTACGTAAAGGATTAATTGATAAACTTGTATTGTTTCACATTGTTTTAACATAGCTTTACGTTTTATTCCCTCTCTTTCTCTCTACAGATTATAATTTTGCAATGCAACCCCCATCGTTAATTGCTGCCAGCGGTGTAGCTGCAGCAGCCAACGGACTTAGAATGCACATCCCTAAAGTAATAGATCTTCTACATAGGATAACAAAAATCGAAACCGTAAGTACATTTTATTTGTTTAAAAAAGAAAAAAAACATCAAAAGCAACTAGAATTTGTCTTTTATGTAAATTTATGCAAGCATGACTGGATTTATGAAGTTGTCCTTGTACTAGGTTTTTCACCTTGATTAAAGTTTCTTGCACCTTCGACCTTGTGCTTGAAAGGCATTGCAGTCTGTACCTTGTTTGCAGACGTCGCTCATTTCTTTGGATTAAGTGATCAATCTAAGTCCACGACGGGTCGTTCCAGTAACGCCCCGCTAAATGGTAAAAATCTCCCCCACTCGAGCTAGGGGAGAGACAAGATGGGACAATTACTGTACATTGATGGATTACTGAATAAATATGAAAAGACCAAATTGGAGTGGCCTTGCGATGGTCTCATTATATTTAATTGAATCTTATGCGAGGTATTCATTTTGGGTCACAATATTTCAAGGGGTCAGAACTCAGTCGAGGTTGATTTGACTTGTAAGTTGTATCGTTCTTTTTTTAAATAAAAGTAGCGTTTGGACTGTATTTGGTTTGCTTCCGCTGGTTCTCCGGTTCCATACAGGACTCTGCATTCAACAGGATAGCACAGACTTTCCAGAAATCAACACGATGCAATTTTAATAGCCCTGTCTATCATTTACAAACATTACAATGATGTATAACTGTCATCCACAGGATTTCTAATATGTACATGTACATGTAGGCAATACAACAGGATATTGAAATTGCCCATGAGAGGAATTCTCCAAAGTCATTTTAAACGTGTAATTTGGATTTGTAATCTTCACCCTCTACGAAAGCCTACTGTCCAAAACATTAGCAGAATCTAAGAATCGATCTGTCTGGTACACAGTACAGGATTAATTAGCCAGATAGTTTCTGCAAGTTTTCAGATTGTTAGGGTTAAATGCCTGTCTCTAAAAAGGAAGTGTGTACTTTAGAAAAAACTTGCTTCCACCCCCCTTCAAACTCAAACATACCTCAGAGTCGAACAGAAGCTCCCCTAGCAACCTGACATGTCCTAGATAGTCGCAACAAAAGCAAGACCAGGCTCCTTTTCTCTTTTTTTCTTCTTGTTGAAGCCCTCCTGAGATAGCTCTTCAAGAATTCCCAGTGGTTACTTTGATTTATATATATTCTTTCAAGAGAACTGATTATTTTCTGTCAAGATTTCTCTAGAGTCATATGAAGAAGAAGAAAAAACTTCATTTCCTATTTGGTTTACCGGTAGTCCTAATTACCTCAATGGCTTAAGCAGAGTGGATTTGGGACCTGAAAAGCAGATTTAATCGGGCTGTGTTTTCGAGACTACTTTTTCGGCACAGCCTCCTAAAGCAAACCTTGTCATAAACACTCAATGAATAGGCCTTAAAACCATCCGCAAACATGGCCCCATTTTTGTGTCATTTGTCTCTCCACCTCTCTTTTTTTTTAGTACCAACTCTCAAAGTACACACTTCCCCCGATTCTTTAGTTTGCAAATTTAGGCACATAATGGATCGGTTTTATTGTCTCCTACTTGTCTAGCTAGCATACCTCTCATTTGATCATTTTTCTTTGATGCCAAACCTGTATGTCTAATTGAACTACAAAAAAAAAGGAACAATTCTTTTTGGAAAGAATAGGAGAGGGTTGGGACTTCTGGTCCAATGCACATGCCTTCGTTTTAGTCTTTGTTCAAAGACTTCCTCAGTTTGTTTGTTTTCTAAACATGAGAGAAAAGAGGTGTTTGCACCCTTCGTTTAAAGCGCTGCTCCGAAATGACACTGCCAAATTTCGAGGACGACCGTTTCTTGGAACGAAAATGGGACAAGATTACAGTTCCACCAGTGATGATTCTGCCATCCTTAGATCCTGAATACCATGAATTTCACAAATTTATGTTACCATAAAGGACATTAAGCATCGACAAAGTTGAATCCAATTCTGCTCCAAGCTTTTCATGAATTAAAAAAAAAAATTATGATAATTAGCATATACAAATTATCTATTTTTGGAACATATTGCCAATTTGATGATGCAATAAAGAAAGAAAGAAAGAAGTGTGAAATGTTCTCTAGGTTAATCACACAAATTGTAGATGTAGGAAACAAGATTTAATTTTAATGGCATTTAATTTTTAAGTGTACTTGCAGATCTCGTCTTATGTCATAAAACGAGATCATTACTGTCAAGTATTATGACATGTGAAATCCAAATTAAAAGTAATAAATCATTGTTAATCAATTACTTTACCATACAACTATTTACTTCCCAGGGTTCTTTTCAATGACACGTAACACTTCATTTCACAAATATAATTAGAAGAAGACAAAAGATATAAATACATCATGCATTTATTTTCTTTCTTTTTATAAAGAGAATTTTAAGAAAATGTGTCTGATTGATTGTCAACACTATTGTTTTCTCTTTTTTTAAACGGCAATGATTTTAACATATGGTCATTTACAGTGATACAGAGTTGAAGTTGAGGGCAAGGAAACAAAAGGCGGTTCACATATGGTGATTTTATGTTTCATTGAGGAGTACCTGGGAATTCGTAAGGAGCAGTTTCAGTGGTAATCATTGAGCACTGAATCTTTAGACATTGAGTCGTCGTAGATCAAGAGTTTCTATCCTGCAAAGCGGTAGAGTAATTGTTCTCGGAGAGTGAGCTATGAAAGATCGATCACCAGCAAATGTGAACCTCCCCTATTAGTAAGTTGATTTAGGGGAAACCCCATATATTTTAGAATCTTGTGATGGCTATCATGGCTGGCTTTGGAGTGTCATTTCCTGAAGTGAATCGGTTGTGATCCTCGGCCAAAAATGACTTTCAATTCATCGTTTCGCCTTGCAACGTGATACAGAGAAAAGAAAAACAAGTGGTCACCAAGAGTGTCAGTGAGACTTTCGATATCTGTCCAAGTTTTACGAGAAGTCCTCGCGCGATGGGAAGATTTGTGCTTGGAAAATGCTATAGGATTTAACATGGAAAATGCTATAGGATTTAACATGGAAAATTGACCAGACACATGCATGGGCCCTCTGGCAAGGCATTAGATCCATTGTGTTCACCTTAAATGCAATCTGGATTTGGAGGACTTTCAGGTCAACAGAAAGTCAAATTATGGCACCAAATGCGTTATCAAAGCATTTTGATGACGTCTTTCCTACGGTTTTTAATGTTTGTAAATGAAAGATGCATATATTTTTAGCATTGAGATCTCTGTGAAATGCATTAAAATATGAATGAATCCATTTTGGGGAAATTTCGGAATAAACACATGGAAATAGAAACAGTGACCTCTCTCTCTCTTTCTCTCCACTTCTGACCAATCATTGTGAAGTTGTGATAGGTGTCCATTGTCAATGCCATTTAAATCTTGAACTTGCCCCCAATGTGGTTAGGCTTTCTTGAAACTGCATGCCACAGAACCAAATAAACAAACTTGAGCTACATTGTACGAAGAAATAAAGTGCTATGATTATCATTGGTGGTCTAGCACACATTTGATCCTCCTGCCTTTTAGCTCTTCCATATCACACCGCCCCTCTTCGTTGGGAAGGGGGAGGGGGGTGTCAAGGAACCCCTAGTCTGTGCCTGGGCATGTTATTAGCACTTTAAAGGAGGGATTAGTTGGGATAAACCTCCCTTTATTCTCCACCATTGCTTTGGTATTTCTTCTTGCTATGCTGTGTAGTTCTAATCTAAGCTAATTCTCCTCTGAGAATTTAATGATTCTTATAAAATATTGGGGTGAGAAGATTAAATTCAATCTCATAGAAATGTTCTAGTTGTTCCTACAGGTACATGTAACTAAGCTGAGAAGTTGACAGTCAAGTTTGCCAAAGTCCCCGATTTAACTGTTTTCATGTGATGGGTACAATTGGGAGGAAACGTCTTGTAACCAGACTACATGTGAACACATTGTGAACTCTTCTACGATGGCAAATGTCACAAGGGTTGGGTCATGTCTGGCCCTCAGCAGAAAAAGAGACAAACTTTGTCCAAATCTGCGAAATTCCTGAGGCTTGCATACCATTCCTGACCCCCAATATCCCCTTCGAGACCCAATTTCCCAAGATTTTCTCACTCTATTGATGACAAAAAGGAAAAGGGTGAGTCATCCACCCTGGAAAGTGGCTAGCAGAAAAGAAACAAATGGTTGACCACACAACCTGTGAAGAGGATGCACCTTTTGAGAGTTTGAGTTCCCCTAATCTGTGTGATTAACCTTTCAAAGTCACACCACAAAGAATTGAGTATTAGGGACTGAAGAGGGTCCTCTTGAGAGAAAGAACAAAAAAATTCTTAGAAGTGTAATGAAAAAGAGATACATAATTGGAACTTTCCTTTAACCCTCACCCATTAAAAAGATGAGTAATACAAGCAAACAAACAAGAACAGAACACAGATTGTAAAAAACAACAACAAATAAATTAACCAAATAAAATGGCTGAATTATGCTGAATACATTTGCAACCCTGGATTTCTATTTTTGTTACTTTCCCGCTGCTGATTTTTTTTGTAGAGCAAAAGCATCAAATCCTTGATTACTCATGCGCTTTGTTATTATTTGTCTGCTTTTATTTGACTCTATCAAGTAAACATTCTTCAAAACAACAAAAGGTACTAGACTAGAAGGGCGTCAACTAAGAATTCTTTGTTTTTCCTGAAGTCAACAAATGTAAACCAAGCTGGAAGGGTACCAAGTAAACTTAAAGAAATCAAATCACTTGGTTTCTTGCCAGCTAGAAGATGACATCAATTGACATGGAACAATAGCAGAGAACATAAATATGCATAGAATAAATAAACAGTGAAAGATGTCTTTTTATTTATTCAAAATAATTTGAAGCACTCGTGAGAATCAGTGGTTGTGGTTGCAACTTGCAAGCCAATTCCTTTTTGGCACATTGTTTGTTTGTTGATATTTCTTTACGATGAATATTTACTTGTTTCTCTGTTAATGTTTGATTGAAGCAATTATGTACTGAATACAACATATCTTATAAATACAAATCTCTGTGGATTTGATTCATGTGGAAAGTTACGGCAGTATTTATAGGGTGAAAAGACCTTTTCTTGCTTCTCTATTTGATGTGTTTGATTAGAAACTTTTGTTACGTACTTACATCCAAAGATAAATTATAACCATTCTATAGACTAAGGCGTCATTCTGTTCTCAATTCATTACATAGTACAAAAGCTTGTAAGAGAGGTATCTTGGAACGAAAGAAGAGGAATTCCAAGTCCTTTTGTGCCAGCATCCTCTTACTAAACTCTGAGGAAACAATATATCATGCAAATAAGTCAAAGGATAAACATGAATAGCATTTTTAGCCTTTCTTTCTTTCTTTCTTTCTTTCCTTCCTTTTGCTACACTGGGCCAATTTTCTCTCACGGACTCTGTCCGCCCGCCGGTGTGAATTGAGCTGAGTTTCGGTGGAATGCTTTATGAAAGCTCTACCGGTCAGTGACTTTGGATGAAAAGGGGTGAGCAAAGGGGCAGGGAAAAACACCAAAGGCCTACATTACTGCACCGAAAAGAATGTTTCTTACAGTTTTTTTCCCCCAAACAAAAGAAAAAGAACCTTTGGTTTGGAGAGGGTCATGTGTACATTGTATATATACAGAAGAGAGAAGAGGAGAGGCACATGGGGAGGGGGTAGGGGAGGGGGGGGGGGATGAGCCAAAGAGGGAGAAAATTGTGTTCTTTTGACCCAGAATGCTTGAGGGCTATCACCTCCCCTCTCCACCACACACTGTGTATGCAGCTAATGATAAGGCTTGTGTTTAGTGTTCACACATTCCTTCAGATGATATAGCTGTGGTATTATAAATGCCATTCTGAAATACTTTTCTCATTTTCTTTCTTTAATTTCTGATTCAATCAATATTTCATCATTTGGCTTGATGATGAACTGACCATTCAAAGTGGTTGTACATTTTCATTTGATGAAACATAACTTCAAACGTAAATGTTCTCCTGTTTGGACATGCCCATACCCCACACTGTGCAAACTGTTTGATAGAGACACTGAACTGTGTTCATGCTGATATTCCAAACAACGATTCAAAAGCCTGCACGAAGAGAAAAGGGAAAAGAAAAAAACGTTTTGGGGAGAGCAATTTTGTCACACCATTCAGTCTGTGTTGTATAAGAGAAGAAAAACCATTTAATTATTAGTTACTCATGGTAGAAAAATTGTTGAGAAGAAATCGTCTTTGTGCAGAGACTTCCCCTCTCGGCCTCTGCGTAACCTTTTTTGTTGCTATTTAGTGAGGTAAAAGTTGAAAAGTTTGTTGGTTTGTTTGCATCTTTGTAACATAGGAAGCTGCAGATTAGCCTAAAGAATTTAATGTATTTGCTGAATTGCAAACGGCCTGTACATTTATTGCTTTTAGGTCTGATGTAATGTTTTATCTTGTCTTGTCTTTTGCATGTTACAAAATGCAAACTTCAAAGTAATTATGCAGTAGACGACTTCAAATCAAAGTCTAAAGTCTCTTGGAAGTTGAAACTGCAGATTGGTTCCAATGTTTCATTTAAAGGAGCTCTTTACATTTCAATCCTTTATTCCTAGTTTAGAGCAACTTCTTGGTTTAAAAGGGGTGTGAATCTCTGTCTTTTGAATAATATAACAGTTTGAAATAATGGTTGAGGTTAATTTCAACCTTCAAATTGTAAAATGTTTCGATTGTTTAGATGAACTTTTTGATTTAAAAAAGAGGGTATAAGTCCCTGTTTATAGAATGAAATATAAATAGCAGTGTAAAAGAGCAGTTTCATTGAGCTGATTTCTATTGTGGCTTTTTAATGTGGGCATGTAACATCAGTAGGGTCCGACCTGGTAAGAAATCTGTTTAGGAAGAGCGCTTTCAAATCCAAACAATGCCTGATATAATTTGGGTGTATCGCTGCATCTGAAATCGAGTCTGGCTTCCTGCAGCCCTCTGGATTCCAGCGGTTGCCGACGGTAACCGAGAGACGAAATCCAGCCCGTGTTTCTCTCTCCTCGCTTCTCTCTGCCATGGAATCCAGTTTCTGAAATCTATAGGGGGAGAATTAAGGTAAAATAGGGTAGAACAAATAACCTGACTGAATCCAACACCTTTTTTTATTTCGTCTTTCTTTGTGCAGAATGTTTCTCGAAAGATTCTTTTTCCTCATACTCAAAAGAGCCCACATTCCTCGCTTTATCCCAGCTAGTCTCCCATAAACAGCCGAGTTTCCTTTTACCTCGAGGTAAACATGACACCATCACTTTCACATTCGTGACAAATGCTAGTGTATGTCTTGTTTTTGTTGACGCCTGGCTCAAAGTTTTTTCCTTGCTGAGTTGCTTGGAGACCAGGAGAACAAGGGAGAACAGTGATTCTCTCCGTCTCAGGAAGGTCCTGGAAGGTCCTGTAGTACTCCCAGAGTCACAAATCTTTCAAGTGATATTACACTGAGCTCAAGAATGCAGACACACATTGACCCCATTGTACGTTTCATTGACCTGTTACAATTCTTCTTGTAGGGCAAGTGTTTCTAGCATACATGGATGTGATGGCTTTCTTCTTTTTCTTTCAGTTCTCTTCCTTTCTGTTTTCTCTGGCCTTTGCCCTGTTCCTTTTTACTGCCCTCAATTACCCAGGAATGCAATAGGTTCTCAAAAGAGCCATGAACATTTGGGATGGATTTCCTCCTAGCTCTTGAAGGTTATGTTTTTAAACCTGATGGCCAAAGTTAGGAAGGGTCAGGGGAGGGGGAGGGGGTGACCATTGCATGGGTGTCAGAGAAAGTATGTGTAGATTGAAATCAAGTTAGGTGGACACTTGCAGTCCAAGCTTTTATAGGTGAATCATGAACTGATTATCCACAGGTTTGGCGACATTAGCTCTCCGCTCATTTAGGCAGTGGTATTGTGTGCATGACATGTTGGCCTAGTAGTACTGTGGACTGACTAGTACTAGGTCCATGGTCCTACAAACCTGGAGTGAGGATACAGATACAAGTAACTTGTAACCTCTGAAACTTTACAACGCCAAAGGGAACCCTAACGCTAGGCTACATGTCTTGAGCTCGTCAAGTGTGCTTGGGACTTCTGTTGTGGTTACATGAGTTGGCCTCTGCAACCTGGTTTAATGATGTAATAAGGCCGATATGATTTTGAACTTTATGGAACTATCGTATTTCTCCCCGCCAAAAGGCTCTCCTGTTGCCACCAAGCGAGGGAGACTCCAGGGCCTCCTCATCTTCGGCCTGAACTTTCTAGTCTCGTTCCGCAGAACCTCTGGATTTCTGAACATGGCAATGATTTTCAACTTGGCCCTGTTTGCATGGGAAAGCCCTTTACTTAGCCTTATGTAACTTGATTACTATATTAGTTCATAGGTAGATTTCAGATACTTCTCTAAAATTTAAAATGGTTATGCAAGCATTTGTCTTGATGCTATAATGAGCTGAGCACCATCAGACAATCAGTAATATATGTGGTTCATCCACTTACTTTATCAATAACAACAACATGGCACAAACATGAAAAAGAGTTCATGGGACTGAACTATATCTCAGATTGCAAAGAATGTTACCATGTCTGGGGTCTTGTAGGCTAGTAGTAGGGGGAGTCTCACCATGAGACTGCGTAACATTCCATGACTGTTAAACTAGCTGACATGACACAAGAGAGGAGTATACACCACCGTGCACGCCCCCACAACCACCCCTTAACCTCGTACAAGCGAACGTGCGGAACGACCATAACATTTCTCATCTATTTTCCACCACCAGATCCACCTAAATGTATTACATAAATATAAATGTATGAAAATTGAAAGTGGATAGGCATGTGTATAGTATAGCGATATTGAACATCTGTCATAGTCAGCTTACAATGATGCAAAAATGTTGGCAATTTGAAGTCTCCACTTCCCAGGTAGTTGGACATTTTCTCGAACACCTACCACCCCCTCCCAGTTCCTTCCCCCTCCCTGTTCCTCCCCCTTCCTCCACTTTTACCTGTGGAGCACAGCACAGGTGGAGGGGAGATTTAACCATTGACCCCATACCACCCCCATGGCCCATCCCCCAGGGTCTACAGTCCAAACAAGGGGGAGGTCAAAAGGTCACAGAGAGGTCATGTGACCTGTGCAAGACATTTATTTCCATGACATTCCTAGGGGCCAGCAGGTAGTGGAAACATTCAACAATTTCCCTTCACTTCACATAGTTTTATTGGTATCAAGTGCATGAAAGTGTTCCACTAAAGACTGGCACTTGGCTAGGGTCTGGTTTTTGTGGATTGGTTCCTAATTTTGGTAATAAATTGTAAATTAGTGAAGAATAGTGGGTCTGCCTTCATCAGTTTTATCTCCCTACCATTGCAGAAACTATCAGTGCGCAAAGACAACTAGTAGTAGGCCTTGTATGAACATGTACATGTATATGTATATAGCCTACGTAGAATCATATAGTTTTATAGATAGGGACATGTAGTTTGAATGGATTGGGACAATATGTGTAGGTTAACTTTGTAGAACTGAACTAGATTTTAAATGAGGCAAACATTCTGGGTCTATGTTGACTAACGTAGGTCTGATCTTTGCATTGCCAGAAAAGGATCACGGGGGCCTAGGGGGGTAGAACCAGGTCTATCTCCGGCCTAAATCAAACATGACCAGATTTTGGATAGCTGCACTGCCCATAAGAATCAACATGATTCAGATACAGAGATAGAGAGATTAAATGATAGTCTCTGAGTCTGGTTTGAGGGCGTTTAATGAGGCCAGCATTTGGGTATATTTTGCTCAGGATGTGTACTGTGATCTGTTAAATCCTAGCTACACGTACAAATGTTGCATAATCAAGTGGTGAACTAGAACTAGATAAAATTAAAAGGAAAGCAAATTTTTCTTGTTTGGTCTTCCCCTTGGTCCTTGCAGCGTCATAACATTAGTGATATTTGATTCTCATGATCCTGGTGGTTACAGTTCAGATTTTATTCAAGTTTTTTAACCTTCCAAAGTTCCAAAAGAAGTTCAACCAGAGTTTATGAGGGTCATCTTTATGATTTTTTTCCTCCAACTTTGAGGTTTCCATGTGATGATCATACTTCAGTTGACAACTTAAATTCTTTTTCAATTATCGTGGCCATGGACTTTATGAGGGGTGGGACAATACGAAGAGGGGATGGGGTACATAGAAAAGAATGCCTTTTGTTAAACGTGACTTAGTGATAATAGTTCAAGCTCTTTGCTCTGGTTCCAGCATTCTGTAGCAGATTGTTTTGACTTCCCAACTTTGTTTTCACCACAGAGAGGATGTTATTTCTAGTGTTTCAAAATTCCACTTCCAAATGAACTGTGCCATCCGGAAAAGCTCCTACAAAAGAATGTTGGCATGGAGAGATTCTGTGCCCACTAATACCTATCGATTCCAATTTCAATTTCAATTTATTTCATTGTCATGTAAAAAAGAACATCAACAGATAAAATTGTAGAAATAGACAGAGACAAAGAAAAGGGAAGCAAAACAAAAAAGAGGTGTGTTTCCTCCATTCATTAATGGTCAGCTATCGTTGTTTTTAGTTAAACTTGAAAAAGAAAGAAGATAAATAGAATACAACTTGACAAGAGTTTGGTCATGTTGTTTGATAAAAGATGAGAAGTAAATTCTTTGGCATGGTAAGACTCCACTCTATCATTCAATAAGCGTTTAACGACGAAAACCTTAAAAAACGTGGAGGACATGACCAAGTATCTGTACTTTGAAATAACGAGGACAGACTGCTCGTACCTAATCCCAACCTCGTGTGAACATGGACGGCATTTTTGCGGTCGAGCGTGGCCAAACACGAAGGTCCCACCCCGAGAAAATGTGCCAAGGTCTCATCCACGATATCATCCAGCAAGCCACAATGTTATTGAGACCGCATACATCATGTTCAGATCTGCACTTGGGGTCCATTGTGCAAGTCCCACGCAAACATGGGAAAAGGGGAAGGATGACGGAGAATTTTTTTGGCAGCCCTCCCCTGGATCATTTGAAAGAATCAACCTTACCACCGGGTGTTTTACTTTTTTTTTATTTATGAGGATTCCAGGGAAATATGACACACTTTAGGTCTCCCCCAACCTGGTCTGTTGTCATCCATCTCCATGACGATAGCCAAAAGTATTGGGTTATCTCTCTCCCCTGTCTAGCCTCTGGGTGGAAACGCTGCAGTCTGATTGGTGGACGAGGGGCACTTGACCCCTCCATCACCCCTATTAGAATCCACCGGCATACCTGCACGATCTTGAAAAGCTCAAAGGCGCACTCCTTTGTTTTTCACCTTCATTTGGAAATTCACCACATTATGTCTGAAGTCCCTGTATGGCATTCATGAAGAAGGGAGGGCAAGTGTTCCCCCCATCTAACTAACAGGTTTACATTTTATGTACCTACATGTATGCAGCATAATCAATTAAAAGATGTCGTGTTTTTTCCTCCATTTATGTTCCGATTCATTGTGTTGTGCTAATCAGAGGCTTCAGTTTTAAGTAGTTTTCTCGGTTGTTATGATAATTAATTCGATATTTCTTTCTTTTTTTCTTTTCGCCATTTACAGGACTACCTCATTCTTGTTAGAGATCGAATGGAAAACTTGTTGAGCAAGAACCTTGTACCTGGCTCTCCAACCAAGACCGCGGGACACACCACGGTCCAGAAGACACGATCCATGGACGAGAGCGACAAACCAAGCACACCAACCGGCGTGGACGAAGTAGAAATCATCACCATGCCAAGCGGTCTCTGCTGACAGAGGAATTCCTAGGTGCGTTAACGAGACACAGATCGCTGAATATGAACGATATATCATACCGTAACATCCTTGATGAAACGTTGGTGTGGATGTTGCGTTGGAGGCGACCGTTCCTTCCAATTACGGAGAGTGGAAAATGCGCAACACTCGGACAGAACAAAAAGTGCAAAGCTACGGTTGATGTGATGCTGGCTGTCGACTCCGCAAAGGACAGGAGTCGTCGCAGACTATCAGTCGTAACAAAAAAAAGATTAAAAATGGAAACGGGTACCAGGAAATGTTGTAGAGGGTGCAGTGTCTTATCTCCGTGTCTCTGTAGATGAGACAGAGGAGCGCCATCGTAGTTCTTCGTAACTGTTGAAGACGACCAGGATCCACTAATGCCGACTCTAGTTTGCATCTCATTTGCAAGGCTTAGTTCAACTGCCAAAGCAGAATAGTGTCCAATGATTGCTCCGTCGGGTCATTACTGGAAATACTACCAAAGGAAACGGGGATCGCATCTTCATTTAGGGAAGTACTGCTGAGCTAAACGGGGCTGCATGTTTTCCGCGATTTCTTGGTAAATCTGTAGGAGATAAGACACAGTTAGCCTCTCATAGGAAGAGGGTAGTTATAAAACAAAGGCAGCTGAGAAATACAATATATCCTGTAACTACTCTCAGACAATTTCGACATTTGAAGAAAAGAAAAAAATACACATTTTTTTGTATTAACAGTATCTGCAATAAACATTCGTGCCTTCAAGAGACTCCATCAAACGGGCCAAAATATTATGTATTGGATTATTGTTATCCAAGGGAGAAGGTGAATATTTCATTTTTGAAATTTGGCTGTCACCATTTGTGCCTTATTTTGTAATTGAAGTAGAATTAGATGGTATGTACTATGTAGTCTTTAAGTACATCGAACAGGTGATGTTGTTATGCGACGGATTGGATCGTAATTGTTTACTCGGTTGAATTTTCGATATAACAATAATCTGTGGATATTTCCTTACTCAGTAGACAAACAGGCTCATGGATGCGAGTACTGTCGGACATGTTGGGTATTGAATTTTAAAATTTGTCACTCATCAGTGTTCAGTTGCAAATTGGCAACACGACTGTTCTGATAGCCCTCATATTGGCTCTAAAAGATCTTGGTAGTATTGAAGCGAATGATAAAAAGCAATATATGACTGGTTCATGTTAAATGTCTTGATGATGTTTGCCGAACGTGATCATATGCCACAAATATATTATTTTTTGCAAGGCAACGATAGGTTATTTAAATTGTTTTTCTTGATGAAAAAAAGAAGCTGAATTCTTTTATTATTGTGTTTATTCTCTTTAAATTATAACCTGTTTTTTATTGGCTTTATTCAATTTTCCTCTTTTATTTGTGTGCGTGTGACCGTGTGTGTATGAATGATTGTGATGTTGGGCCGCTTTTTTAATACTTTTTTAATATAACAATTTACTGGAAGCGTGTATTTGAAAGTTGTGAAGCTCTTTGGGGAGTGTTAGTGTATTTTTCCCAAAGTTGTTTCTGAAAGAATACATTTCACCATTATTTGTGCTTTTTGGATGAAGATTTCTGAATAAGTTGTTAAAATATGTAGTTTATGTGCCATAATTCTAAAGAGACAAAGAATATTCCTGACACGTTCATGAAGTGCCTTGACTTATTTTCTAACCAAACCATAAAATGAAATTGTCAAATGATGTGATTTCGAGCGTACTCTTATTTTTTAATTCAATCATTCCGTGATGATGTGAGGATTCCATTAAAAGTAATTCTTTTCCATTTTATCATTCCTGTCGATCATTCCACAGAAAAAACAATAAATCAGAGGATTTTGTTAGATTTCATCGTGTACAGGCATAAGATGTCATAGAATTTAACCATGTGATTAGAAAGTACCAATTTGTATTTTGTAGGACCATTTGTTTTTTTCCTACAGTATTTCAAATAATGTTCTCAAATGTTCTTGTTCTTCGCTTCCGATTAGGTATAGACTTGACAATTTGTATTTGCAATTATGTTATGAAAATGTTGATTAATGTTAAGAGCTTGCCCGCATAGTTTGCTTAAAAACTTCTATGTTCATGAATGATAAATCGATTTGAGAGTTTGATAAATGTTGTTGAGGGTGATTGTAGCAAAAGCCTGCTCGAGTGTCCAAATTATGTTCAACTAGAGATCTTAATTGAATCTCCTGTCATTTTTACCGACACATGTGCCAGAAACAACTAATTATTGGAAACTCATCCCTTAATCATACAGTACTTTCAGTGTTCAGAACTACAATGTACAATCACAAATTTCCTTCCATTTTTTAAAACTGGACCATTTATATATAAAAAGGAAAAAAAATATTAGTACTAGTTGAAGAAAAAAAGTTATGTGGTGTTTTTTGCAAGAATATTATCCATTTTGGTGTGTTTAAACCTTATAGGTTTTTTTTACATTTATGTAACTCAATTCAAATTTGTTAATTGATTTGTATAACATAAGGTTGTTCTTCCATTTTTACAGATTTTTTTTACCTAGAAAAAAGAAAAAAATTGTAGTTAGTGATTGAATTTGAGAATAGGTGGGAATTCATGGAAAGAGTTGGATTGCATTTGAGTGTAAGGTTTATAAGACAGAGTGTAAGTGAGTGAGAGTTTGAAAAATATAGTAAACGAGTTTGCTGTGTCCTTTATCATTAAAAAAATATCATTTTTTCCTTTAAAAAAAGTGTTAAATTTACGCCTTTAATGATGTGAGTTTGGTTTTGTAATCCGTTTGTTTGTGATTGTTCCTCTACATGTTTCTCAGTGTCTTATTTGTGTCAAATATTTCTTATATTGTACCCTCCTATTTTTTAAAACTTTCCAACTTATTCTGAACTTTGGAAATTTTGTGAGGGGTTGTTGAACGAAACAGTAAATATTGAAGAAACAGATTATATCAAGGAGGGAGTTGAGTACTTAAACATGATATATTATTATATTGTGCACTAAAAATGCAAATCTCGTTATTATTAGTATAATGTTGTTGAATTTAAGCCATGTTTAAATGTTGTTTGTTAAAACAAAGTGACCACCTGTCCAGTATAATGTAATATTTAAATCGTTAAAAAACAATGAACTAGCGTTAATTGAAAATGTTTAATTACTAATGTTTAAACTTTTATCAATGTGTTAAAATTTGTTGAACAATTTCTGAATTTGGAGCTCCCTGTTTATGGAGTCAATTATCAAGAATATTATAAAAATGTACACAGAATTCCCTGCAATGTTAACATCAGTTGATAGAGCTTTAACATTATTATTACCTTGAATATTTTGTACGCAGATGAGAAAAGATAACTGTAATCACAAAATTTTCCATAATCACTTATTTAAAACTTTCTCAAGCTATTTCTCTCCTTTCCTTTCAAACGTTGTGCACATACTTGCGTCTTCTTCTTCTTCTTCTTCTTCTCTGTCTCTTTCCATTGATGATTGATAAATCAATCAATGCTTCTTTTGTTTAGCCCATGTGTTTTAACATTTCTCTTACTCATGCTCAGTGCGTAAATTTGAAGTGCATTCTACTACATATGGGTGATATTGAAAAAAATTATACCTTTTTAGCATCTAAAAAGTATTGCAATCCAAAACATGGTTTAATCTCACAGGGGCACTGAGGTGAAAATTGTTACATATTTTAAAGGTGTATACGTCAGTGCCCCTGTGACGTTATGAGATTTTAGGTGTGTTTTGGATTCAAAGTTGCTAATGTGTGAAGAGTTGATATATTAATAGGTGGTATTATTATTTTGTGAGACCTTCAGAGTGAGAAAAATAAAATAAAACAAAAAGTAAACCTGAAATATTTTGTGTGATTTGGATTTTATTCCGTTGTAGTTTAGCAGGTACGGCTGGGGATATTATTGGTGATGATTGGTAATGGTGGTTGTGAGATACAGATGAAATTGATGGTGTTGATGACGATGGCGAGGATGATGTTGATGGTGATGATGAAAATGATAGTGATGATGGTGATAATGATGTAATGGTGGTGATGGTGATGATGAAAATGAAAGTGATGATGGTGATAATGATGTAATGGTGATGATGATTTTAATGATATTGATGGTGATGATGATGATATTGATGGTGATGATGAATTCAATGATGATGATGGCGAGGATGATGTTGATGGTGATGATGAAAATGATAGTGATGATGGTGATAATGATGTAATGGTGGTGATGGTGATGATGAAAATGAAAGTGATGATGGTGATAATGATGTAATGGTGATGATGATTTTAATGATATTGATGGTGATGATGATGATATTGATGGTGATGATGAATTTAATGATGATGATGGCGAGGATGATGTTGATGGTGATGATGAAAATGAAAGTGATGATGGTGATAATGATGTAATGGTGATGATGATTTTAATGATATTGATGGTGATGATGATATTGATGGTGGTGATGAATTTAATGATGATGATGGCGAGGATGATGTTGATGGTGATGATGAAAATGAAAGTGATGATGGTGATAATGATGTAATGGTGATGATGATTTTAATGATATTGATGGTGATGATGATGATATTGATGGTGATGATGAATTTAATGATGATGATGGCGAGGATGATGTTGATGGTGATGATGAAAATGAAAGTGATGATGGTGATAATGATGTAATGGTGATGATGATTTTAATGATATTGATGGTGATGATGATATTGATGGTGATGATGAATTTAATGATGATGATGGCGAGGATGATGTTGATGGTGATGATGAAAATGAAAGTGATGATGGTGATAATGATGTAATGGTGATGATGATTTTAATGATATTGATGGTGATGATGATGATATTGATGGTGATGATGAATTTAATGATGATGATGGCGAGGATGATGTTGATGGTGATGATGAAAATGAAAGTGATGATGGTGATAATGATGTAATGGTGATGATGATTTTAATGATATTGATGGTGATGATGATGATATTGATGGTGATGATGAATTTAATGATGATGATGGCAAGGATGATGTTGATGGTGATGATGAAAATGAAAGTGATAATGGTGATAATGATGTAATGGTGATGATGATTTTAATGATATTGATGGTGATGATGATGATATTGATGGTGATGATGAATTTAATGATGATGATGGCGAGGATGATGTTGATGGTGATGATGAAAATGATAGTGATGATGGTGATAATGATGTAATGGTGATGATGATTTTAATGATATTGATGGTGATGATGATGATATTGATGGTGATGATGAATTTAATGATGATGATGGCGAGGATGATGTTGATGGTGATGATGAAAATGAAAGTGATAATGGTGATAATGATGTAATGGTGATGATGATTTTAATGATATTGATGGTGATGATGATGATATTGATGGTGATGATGAATTTAATGATGATGATGGCGAGGATGATGTTGATGGTGATGATGAAAATAATAGTGATGATGGTGATAATGATGTAATGGTGATGATGATTTTAATGATATTGATGGTGATGATGATGATATTGATGGTGATGATGAATTTAATGATGATGATGGCAAGGATGATGTTGATGGTGATGATGATGATATTGATGGTGATGATGAATTTAATGATGATGATGGTGATATTGGTGATGGCGAGGATGATGGTGATGATGATGATATTGATGGTGATGATGAATTTAATGATGATGATGGTGATATTGGTGATGGCGAGGATGATGTTGATGGTGATGATGCAGATGCTGGATTTAAAGGTGATGATGATATTGGTGGTGATGATGATGATAATGATATTGATGGTGATGATCATGATGATAGCAGTGATGATTATAAGGAGGCCTATGATGATGATGGTGATGATAGTGATAATGATGGTGAGGATGATGATCATGATGATCATGATAGTAGTGGTGATGAAAGGGAGGGTTAGGAGCAGTAGAAGGTTGATAATCGCAATGATAGAATAAGAGGGTCTAATTGAATACATCAGTGATTATGATGAGCATGATGTTTAATGAAATTTGTTAATTAAGACCATATTTATTGTTCCCTGATAAAATTGAAACGTACTAAAGTAACCTGTACATAAAGCTCGGTCACCTGCTTATAAAGACCACATGTGTTGTCTCCCTTGAGTATCTTTATAGGTTCGATTAGCTCGATAACAAAAATATACTGTCATCGAATTCGAACACATTACTGTCATAGTAACAGAAGAAATAGACAGTTTTCGTAATGTAATCAAATTGAATGCACAAATCTTTGTTATGTGCCACGTTGTCAGAATGTCAGAATGCGAATTGCATACATTGGTTACTGTTGGGCACGTAATATACGCAATTCACATTCTGACTATTGAAATACAATTATTCATAACAGGTGAATCAAAGATTTGTGCATTGAATTTGATTACATTACGTAAATGGCCTATTCGAGCACATTCTTTGTCATGGTAACACAGTAGAAGTTTGGTGTTTGGTAGGGCTTTATTAGACTTCCAGGTCATTCACATGGGCATGCACCCTATAGAACTCTACAGGTATCGTGTACACCCATCAAAAGAACCGCTAGAGCGAGGTTCCTGCATAATTAGGGGCTTTGTTGCACCTCTCTGCCTTTGCCTTTTCTCTTTCGGCCCCCTAAGTATATACTTAAGTTCTCTCTCTCTCTCTCTCTCTCTCTCCCTCTCTCTCTCTCTCTCTCTCTCTCTCTCTCTCTCTCTCTTGCTCTCTTTCTCATCTTTCTCATCTCTCTCTCTCTCTCTCTCTCTTCTCTCTCTCTCTTCTCTCTCTCTCTTCTCTTCTCTTCTCTTCTCCCCCATCTCTCTCCCTTCTCTCTCTCTTGCTCTCTTTCTCATCTTTCTCTCTCTCTCTCTTTATAATTTCTTATTATTTCTCTCTCTATGTGTCGCATGCGCTCTCCCACCCCCTCTCCCTCTCTCTCTCACTCCCTCTCTCCCTCTCTCTCCCTCTCGAGGCAGAATAATCCGGCTCATTACCTGGCTTCGCTTCATAAGGCTTCTTCTTCCACCATAACTAGAGTGATATTGAAAAGAATCATTATTTCTTCAATCTCTTGCTTTCATTCAGGTATCTTTCATTGCAGGTAGGAGGTACACACGTGGTGGTGTGAGGGCACATGCAGGGTCGACAAGGGGCTGAAGTACGTCATAATATGCAGTTTCTAATCTTTCTTGCGAGGAAAGCAAAGCAAGTGAGCAAAGCGAGTGAGCAAAGCAAAAGTAATGAAAATTCTTCATCGACACATTCTCCGTTAATGCATTGTGCGTCAATATTCCATTTACAGACATTTACATATTATTTGATGTGACTTTAAAAAGTGACAAAGATGTAACAAATCTATAGTGTCCATTTCGCTGCTCGAGTAGGATTGAACGGGCGTGTGAGTCTGAAGCCTCCAAACCCACCTATTGTAAGGGTCAGGTTGGCAGGAAAGGGTACCCAATATTAGGACTTTGGTTGAAAATTTGAAATGACTTAAATCATTTTTGCATTCTGGACTTTGCACTTAAGTGAGAATATAAGTGAGTTATTATTCATAAGAAAATAACAATATAATTGTTAACTATCATTTTGTAAAACTGAGACCCTTCCCACAAACACTTTGCTTGTATTGTAAGGGTATCCCCCCATATTGGCCTATATTGCCCTTGTGTTTTCATTTTTTTTAAATGGAAAATAAATAAATTAATTTCCAACACAAAATCGTACCCCATGTTTAGGGAATATTTATTGGGGAGGGGGGGGGGCAGCCAGTTAGATCGGTACATCCTCGTACAAGGTGGGGGGGGGGTGGGGTGACGGTTGCCCGGATATTGGAAGTTGTACATTTTCAACGGGTTCGCAGCCCCTAAACCCCTCCTCGTATGCCTATTAACACACACATAACTTATCTCAATGCACCTGGGGAGGGGGGGGGGGGGGGGGGGGAAGGGCGTTTCACAAAACTGTGCATCAGTTACAAATGACAGTTTTTGTTATAAGCTACTGAAATCTTGCTTGTGATTGGTTATCAGCAGATTTGTCACTGATTTTTGTCATTTGTCATTGAAAAAATGCTTTGTAAAACACCCCCTGGACATTGTTTCACGAAACAGTCATAAGTAGAAGTTCACAGACAGCTCATTGAAACGCGTGCTAAACTTAATACACGCGTTGCAATGGGTTGTCGGCGACTGAAAGAAGACATGCCAAAAACGAAAACCCCGAAGCCTCTAAGATCCTTCCAGCCCCAAAGCCTCCCCTTCCCCTCTCCCCCAACAAAATAATGAATAAATGAATATATTTTTTTTAATTGGGCGCGATTCTTTCAGGTCCTAGTATACCTTTTTTTATTTTTTATTTCCTTCCTTATGTGGCTGTTAAAATTAATTTATTTCTGATTATATTTTATATTATAAGTTTTGTCGCCCATTTAGTGACCTTTCCTGAGGCCGCAAATAACCTTCAAGCTATAGCTTAAGATGTCGGTCTCTTGCATTTTTGAATTTTTATATGATTTTTCAACTATGTGTGTGCGTTTATTAAAGGTATAGTTATGTATTTTGACTTTCGTTAGTAAACTATATATGTACCTAGTTTGTATATTACTTTTTATTATGTTGAAAAATGCAGAAATAAATCATACATACAAATATGTGCGGATCTATGATTTTGTAAAATAGAGGGGCACGATTCCACAATTTTTTTTGTCAAGTGGGTTATCACAGTTTTCAGGGGATGATTTACTAAAAGAAAATAAATAAATAAATTAGGCAAACAATAGGATTGTCAGATTTCTCAGGTTCCCTTAGGGCCTAAAAATCTAAGAGGCGACAAATGACACAATAATTAGTATGGGCATATTTCTTCTTTATTAGTGTATATACTAAAGGTAACACAGGGGGGAGGGGGGGGGGTGGGGGGGGGGGGTGTAAAGGGCAATGTAAAAAAAATGCAGCAAAAACAAGACAATCGGGTTAAAATGTAACTATCGTGACAGTCCATTTCTATGTCCCCTCCACTAATAAAGAAGTATGTGACATCTTTTCTCAACACTGTGGATAAATTTGGATGAGTACGTCAAGAATGATCTAGAAAATATTAATTTCATAACCCAATCTGGGTTTCACTATAGCTTGTCCATGCAGCATTACGAAAACCATGATTTTGTTTTATTCACCTGCAATACCTCGACCTCATACAATGATGAACTAGAATACCTCACCCCTATCATAACTCCAGAACAATATTGCCCTTTCAAGCGCCCCTAAACAAAAGAAGCGAATGAAAGCCCAAATCGTACTGGAAAAGAAAAGAAAAAAATCTTTTTGTCCGGCTGTCTGGGAGACATACGCCGTGTGCGCGTGACCCCTGCATAATGATTATTACCCCGTAACATGTCAATTATTGGTTCTTTTCTGTGTCAGATTTTTACCTGATATTAATTTTGTTGGTAGCTGACGATCAATGACGACAAACTCTCGGAAAGAGGGGTCCCCCAAGAGAGACAGAATGCCCTTTTATGTAATAGCTCGGGGCTCCTTACCCCCAAGAAGAAATCGCCTTTGATTCTCTTCTTTTTTGATATCCTGGACTGATAGAAATTAATCAAAATCACAGACCGTCACATCTGCCTAAATTCCTAACATCTAGGGCAGGATATCTTTCGATCCAACCATTACATCATTTGATGATCCGAAGTACAAGTTTCACCCTTCCAAAATGGAAATTGACTCGCTTGTCATGCTCGTTCGCTACGCTCTCTCGGATATGTAATGTATACACAAATGCATAGCATTCACAGCACCAACATCCTTAGATAAGAGTGAGACATTAGTCTACATTTGCCACACTCTACCCAGGTGACGTATACTAAGTAACCGGTAGGATTATAGTAATAATAATTAATAATGATAATAATGATATAATAGTAGTAGTAATAATTATAATAAAAGTAGTAAAAATATTAATATTTATTCCACGTTTATATAGCGCTTAATACATCGACGACGTCTCTATATAAGCGCTTTACAAATATATTATCACCCCGGTATTCTGGCTTGCCCGCTCACAATGTATGCACATTCTCCACTCCCTGGTGAGCATTCCAGCCACGCGCCATTTTACAGACTCTCACTATGCTGAGCAAACTTCATCAACGGTCGCATCCTACCCATTTAATACATTGGTGAAGAGTTGAAAGTGTGGACTCACGTCTTGCCAAAGGGCGTCAGTACCGGGCTTGGATTTGAACCCCGTACCTTGTGATCTACAGTCGTGTGACTTATCTACGAGACCACAGCACCTCTACATTCATACATTATTCCTGGAAATGCATCGTGCAATGATAATGGCTACCGGAGCTTAGGTCCGGGTAGTAATTTATAGCTCTTATGATCACATTTGTCATGTAGTGATGATTAATATCATGTGTGATATTTCGCTATTCAAGAACGGAATTTTATTGTTACTGTTAACCCCCCAAATATTAAGATTTAGATAATTGTAAGCCAAATTACTTAGGCAGAGGGTTTTGTTGAATATTGGAGAGACAACCAAAATTGTATACTTTGAGTAAGCCTATATGTATACTATCTTTTAGCCTATACTACCCATTTTTCGTTTCTCTCCATCGCAAGAAGAGCCCCCCCCCCCCCCCCTCCCACGCCCTCCTGGGCCCTTTCCCTTTCAAGAACTGCGCCAAATTCGAATACAATGCAATTTTATTTAATGTTTAAGTATTAGTTTGCTCTTCGGAAATCTTCGGAAACTTGATCACGTGAGTCAGTCCAACTCCCACCCCCACCCACCCCACCCACACACACACATACATACACATACGCACATCACTTTTGCATATTCTAACGACGTCCATTCATAAGGCGGCATTCATATACATGTACTCTTCACATTCTATTTAGTTGTAGATACAATATTTTGACGTTATCGACGTGGCGTAGTTAAGGGGCGTGGTCTGTGAAAGGACGGGCACTTAATGCAACCATAGCAGCAACTTACATAAACTTTGTCGATACATTATTTTAATTACCGATACAAACATCTTCGTAATGGTCGCAATATGAACAGCTTTTTTTGTGGGTTTTCTAATTTGTTTATAGTCTTAAGTAGCCTAGCTGCCCTATACTAAATTCACACAATACCTCGTAAAATTACCTTCATTCATTCATTCATTCTTTCATCATAATGGCAGTGCCTGTTTTCGTTTCATCCATCCATTCTTTCAAAATCCACTCACTCTTCAATTCATTTATTTATTCCTTCTTTCATTCCTTCTGTCATCAAAATGGTAGTGTCTGTTTTTGATTCATCCATCCATTCATTCATTCATTCAAAATCCGCTCACTCATCCATTCATTTATTCATTCCTTCTTTCATCATAATTATGATATGGTCTGTTTCCGTTCCATTCATCCATTCATATTAATTTCAATAGTCATTCACTCATTCATTTATTCCTTCTTTCTTTCATCAAATGGTAGTGTCTTTTTTCGTTTCATTCTGCGATTCATTCATAAAGTCACTCATTCCTTCGTTCATTCTTTATAATGATAGTGTCTGTTTCCGTTTCATTCCTTCATTCCTAAAGTCGATCAAATATTTGTTCATTCATTTCCTCATTCATCATAATTTATGGTGGTTTCTGTTTTTGTTTCATTCATTCTAATTGTCACTCAATCATTCGTTCTTTCCGTCATTCATTCACTCTAAAAACTGATTTAAAAGGGCTTAGGAGAGACCACTCTTTCAAAATGTCAGATTGGTACTTTTAACCTGCTAGATTCAACCTTTATAATGTTGGATCCAGCATGTTCAAAGTGTTAATCTATAATTTTGAACAAGACAGTGGTCACTCCTCGGCCGTTTTAAATAGTGATTTAACATTTCAGTTTTTTCATTCATAAAGTCACTCAATCAGTTTTCATTCGTTCATTCATTCCTTCTTGGAATTGTCTGTTTTTGTTTCATCCATTGGTCAAGGGAATTCCAAAGTAAAGATGGACTTGCTTAGAATAAAACTGAAGACTTATTTTGAGGAGAAAGAAGTGCATAACAGTGATTGGTTGGTTTGCTTTACCTGACTGCTAATAATTCCTGTGTATGCTTGTAAGTAAGCAACCAGGGGACCGACGGCTTTAAGTCCTCTACGAGGGACTTGGTAATGAGGACTAATGCCTTACCTAAGGGCACTAGCGCATCGCATTGTTTTCGAACCCGGGACCTCCAGGTTACGAGACCACTGCTGTACCACTGACCCATATGCCCATACACGTACGCGCCTCATACAAAATGTACAACACAAACCGTTACTTTTTGTGAAAACAACTACATTTTAAAAGAAAATTAGCTTCTTACCGTGATGTTATAATACAAAAAGCAAGCTCATCTCATGAAATAATCAAACATCAGGAAAATTTGCTTCATCTTTCATTCGCAAATTCGCACGATTAGCAACATTTCCAAGTCAGATTAAGAAAAAATATATAGATCAATAACAAAAGCTTTTCGTTGTAGGTGGGAGCTTACGAACAGTAAATGAAAGCTGGTAGATTTTTATCTCTCCACACGTACTTTGGTTTCATTTTCAGTTTAAGTATCACGTCATACGTTTATTGTTCTTTCTTTTTTTCTTTTCTATTTTTCAAAAGAATAACACTGATTGATAATTTGAGATGAGATATTTTTTTACATTTGGAATAGGGATCATAGCTTGCAAGGTACCGATTCATGTCGGTGCATTGTACAATTTCCAGTTTAACCTACATGTTAGTTCAATTATAAGCAGGTAATATTAATAGCGCTTTCCTTTTAATAATTGTTTAAACATTACAAAAATGGTAGATTTAAGTACACTTTTATTAAAACGTAACAAAAATTAAAATTAAAATTGTACATGAACCCCACAGTGTATGCGAAACGAATAGTACAATCAAACGTGTAGAATAACTAATGCGTTCACTTACATGATTAGCGCAAGTAATGACGCAATCGAAATGACGCATAGTATGCAATGTACATTACTTAGTTCCATTGGTAACTCATGACGCGTAGTCGACGGGTCAGCCTCTGCAGAGCTCGTGCCACATCGTAATGAAACATCGTATTAGTGGACGAATACCTCTTTGCTCGTTGCACACGAGGTGTCATTTCCATTGCGCTATTACATGCGCTAATCAATGCGCTAACCAAAAAATATGCCAGGAATTCAAAGCAATGTTTACACTGTTTATTTCGCATTCACGATATAACTCTCATATGGCGGCGCGTCAAAAGCAACGCCAGTCAGGGGTCATTTCGATTGCATTAATATCTCCGCTTATCGAACCCATGATACCATACGTCAATAATCATGGTAATTCAAAGCAATGTCTGCATTGTTCATTTTTTTTACACTCACCATTTATATAACTCACATGACGCATCAATACTGTGCCAGTCGCTGACGCAGCCTTCCGTCAGGGAAATGACGTCACGAGCGGAACATGCATTAAAACGGAATCGGCTGCCGATGTGCGTGACACGGTCTACTTTGTGCAGGCTGGCAAACACGTTTAAGTGCAGAGGTGGGCGTATAGCCCGTATGGGCAACTCGGGTTTCCGACTGGTACGTGTATTGTTCGTCGTTCACGACAGGGTTTATACCATCAAAAAGTGTTAAAGAGTAATCCAACCCTTGTAATAAGTTCATTAAAAGCAGAACAAAAAGAAGAGAAACAGAATGGTGAAAGTTTAAAGTGCAGTGAAATCTGTAGATAAGACCGCTCAATCGAGACAATAAAGTGGTCTTTATATAGGCAGTTGGTGTTTATGTAAAAGACATTTTTTTAGGACACATTTCAATGAGAAGCACTATTCAAAAGAAACGGAAAATGTGGTCTTTCTGTACAGGTGGTCCCCAAAGCAGGTTTCGCTCTAATTCGCACCAATAATAAGAGAGTTATGAGTGTTTGAATAAATCTAAAATTGGCAATTCTGTCAGTTGATTGTGAAGACTGGTAGTCACGGACAATAAATATTCTCCCGTTTGTCGTGTACAAAAATATAATTAATTTCTGTCTTTCTCCTAAGTGTCTTCTCCCTTGAGGACTTCTCGAAATACATCATGGATAGTACATTTTTATTATTGAAGGTCCTCTACAGAGAAGAGACTCTCCGGAGTCACACATTTTCAAGAAAAAAAAAGACAAGAAATTTGTAGTCATTTTATTTGTTGGAACAAATGGGAAAATTGTCCGGCACTACAACACAGTTACATTACCGATTCAGCAAATATTAGAGTGATGTTTTTCAATGGTTTTCATGACAGGTAAATTGAACAGTGACTCAAACAGCAGCTACTACGACTTAAAACTACTTTTTCCAGTCTTCTGATTAGGAGAAAAAAAAGAAAGCCATCTTGAATGCCATGAAGGCGGAAATCTTGGATTCCATCTTGAATTATAATGCTACCAATTATCTGCAACCATGTTACAAAACCATCTTGCATAAAGCCATACGATTCGTTTTGTATGTCAATGAAATTCCATACTCAAAGCATCTTTATGGATGGAAATCCAATTTGCATGCATTCGTTTTTGCTATGTCGGGCAAGCCCCTGGCAAACTTTCTTATTTGTCAAGAGAAAGTTTTCTTTAAAAATAACATGAAATTAGTCAACAGGTGTGCTGTCAGTACATGGCACATTTTGTCGAACAACCTTCGTTAGATTTAAAAAGAAAGAACAGTTTTGTTGCATACTATTAGTGGCATTCTAATAAAAATCCCACGATTCCTTTTCTTTTTATTTCATTCGAAGAAAATTTTCTTCGATTATCCTTCGCATTCCTACGAAATATCTTTCGCTTTTGGATGAGCGTTTCATGTTTAATTTTTTAATTTCACACTAGAACGATTCTTGTGATGATGTGTTTGGAATTTCTCAATGATTTTTAAATATTGTATTAACATTCAACTCCGCGGAACAATAGATGAGTCATAATCTTTAGAAGTACACATTCAGCACATTGGATTAGATACTCAATAGTTCAAGGTCATCCAGTCATCCCTTTAAATAATAGATCAAGATGTGTGGCAACCATTCAAATCAATCAAATAAGATTCTGCTAAACCACAATCCAACCTATCGATCACCTAACCTATCAAGCAACCAACAACCAACAAACCAGGCAACTAAGTATTAAAGGACAAGTCCGGCCCATTGCAAGTTGAATTGAACCAGTAGAGAATAAACAAATAAACGAAAGTTTCACCAATCAACCAACTAACCAACCACCCCATCAACCAACCCACTTAAACCAAAATCAACCAATAAATCAATCAATATTAAACAACCAACCAACCATCCACCCAACCAACAAATCATTTTATCGATTTATTTTATACACCCTGTATCTGCATTTTTCCAAATGCAATAACTGAATAACAACGAACATATAAACGTATATGGGCACAATTATACAAACAATAATATCTTCATGTTCCAAACGTTATTTACATATATACATATAATAACGAAGCATAATATTTCTGTAACATATTATTTTGAATTTAAAGTACTATCTGTGGAAAAAGTGCAGGAGACCGCAAGCAACCAATCAATCAATACACTTTATACACATCAAGTAATGTTAGGTTTTCTGGTTAGATCATAGATGGTTAGACCATGGTCCTCGGTTAGACTGCACGTAGTTTACTTGGAATTAGGTCATGATTTACATATTTTAAGAGGAAAATTAAAAATGAAACCGAAAAAAAATCACAGAAATCGGGGAAAGGTGAAACCCAAATTCCGAAATCAATAGACGTTCCAAATATTTCTCGTTCTTATTTACAGGATAGTTCTATTCTTTCTTGTTGTTTACATCCTTAATACAGTCATGTGGATTTCACACTAGTTTTTTGTTGTTATTGAGCTTGAGGAATTTATGAGAATAGTTTTGTTATGGGTTGTTTGCAAGCTAGCTGTATTTTGCATAGGATCAAAATCGAAACTATTTTAGAAAAAAATCTAGTTTACCAAGGGCACTCTAACTTGCAAAAAATCATTGATTCTACTCTCCATTAACAATTTTTGGTCCTACACCCCATAGGTCCTATTTCCCCTTGGCTTTCATCTGTCTGGTCCTCTGTCCTTTGGTCCTAATTATCCTTGGATCTAGGAACGACCAAGTTTCATCCTTGGACGGAAGGGGGAGGGGGGGGGGGGGGGGCATAATTCCCGTGCTCCAACCCATTTACATTCGCCACCTTCCAAACTAACATCAACTGCAGGATCATGAAATAGGTAAATTTGATCGTTGGACCACAGACACGCCCCTCGTAACTTTTATAATATCCACGAAGCAAACATTTACAATTTCGAAAATTGTGTGTCAAAAACACAAAAACGAATGAACAGTTGTTCAATATTACAACAAAATGAACGCTCTGACATTTCCCAGGTGAATTTGGCTTGAAATAACTTACGCCCCATTCCTTCTACATCCTTCCCTGTTTTGTCGCCCCCGGGCCGCTCCCCGCACCTTGTAAGACGGGTAGCCCCGAACCCCCCCCCCCCCCCCGACTGCCCCGACTGGACCCACACTACGCCATTGTATACTGTACTCAGAAGCCGTTCCAGATCTTCTTTTTGTAGGGGGTGCTTGAGATTCTTGCATTAATTTTCTACATGTGCTTCACGAGAGGGGGCGGGGGTGGTTGGGGGGGGGGGGGGGGGGGCCTTGAGCCTCTTCTTTAAAAACTCCTCTAGAACCGCTACTGACTTTCCTCTGAATGGAGCTGACAGAACATACACCTTGTATCAATTTATAAGAAAGAACATTTGGGAGGCGTTTTTATTGGGCAAATTCAAGCCATTTTGTCCAATACCGACTACATCTAAGATTTATAATATATTTGATGACTGTATCGAGCTGATAGCCCTACTAGAGTTTGAATCAGACAAAATATAAATCGAAATGATAGCTTTATGTCTCTTGAAATTCTCAATTCTATACTACAATTTCAGAATACTTGGAAACGTATTGGACATACCTTGGCCTAATCCTTTTATCTTCTTCATTTTCTTTGCCTCATCAGAGAATTTATTAGGCATAGATGGTTCACATTCAAAGATACAATGATACAAATCAAGCTTACATAATCACACAAGCATCATAATTGGCATAACAAAGAATTGAAATTAAGTTTTTGCAAAGCATTTGAGTTATCATTAACATCAGAATTATGCTGATAATTTGCCCCTCCCCCCTTTGCCCTTCTTTTATCTTCTTGGTTTCTGTTTTCCATACTCTATTTCTCCTATTATTTTATCTTATTTTTATAACTTACTTGTCCTTGTTCTCACGTTATTTTACACGTTGTTGTTAATTTATAATATATATTTGTTTTGCTTTCTTTTTCATTTTTTTCTTCATATTTTGTGTGTTTGCTTTGAACCATTGAGGAATGAACTTGTACGAAATATTTACTTAGTATCACTAACCAGCCGTGAAATTCCTAAATCTATTTCAGACCGGACTCGAATCCTTTCTCATCATATCTCTGTGTGTAAATGGTATTAATGTCATTGTTCACAAATATTTTCCCATGGTAAAAAATGCTATGGACGATAAAAGCGGAAAAAACAGAGGGCAAAGGCCGTAACTCTCCACAAAGCGCAAGGTTCTTGAAAATAAAGAACTTTTTCCTCCTTTCCCATTGTGGTTTTTAATAGACAAGGTCGAATTAGAAATATGCCCGGTCCCACAAAATGAATAATGATACCGACAAGTTTAATCAAAACAGAGGCGGACTTATAAAGAGAGGGGAGGGGGGGGGGGGGGGGGGGGGGGCACGGCTGGTTCGTGGCCCTTTAAAACGAGAAAGAACAATCATGTTTTTATTAAGTATCCTTAGTACCCCAAAGGAAATGACCCTCGAATTATGTTCTCATGTCCTAATTCAAGTTAAGACAGAGTTTTTTTTTGTTTGGAGGGGGGGGGGGGGGGGGGGGTGGCGGGAACACGTACCCCCGGTGCCCCCTAGATCTGCCTCTATATATATTGATTATGCTTGTCGTTTGACTACGTGTGAAATGGATTGCATTTTAATGACGGTGCGGCATGCAGGTATGTCAATGGGTGTTAATTTTCCTAAATTTATTCGAATGGGGGACGAAATGTGTTCTGAATGATGATGACATGGTCATTATGAAGAGTAATGTTGCTTCCATCTTTTGTTTAGAAAATGAAATATGTTATAATCGGCTGATTGAGAGATTTCAACTCATTGTAGAGATGTCGTGGTTTAATGGGCAAGTCGCTGGACTGTGAATCACAAGGTTCGCGGTTCGAGTCCCGCTGCGGCGCTTATATCCTTTGAAAAGACATTAATCTACGTTTGCCACTCTCCACCTAGGTGTATTAAATGGGTACCTGGTATGAAGACTGGTATAGAGCGCCTTCTCATGGTAGATCGGCTAAGTAAAAGTCGGAGTAGTAATATGATTGCAGGGCCCTCAGGCAGAACAGTAATAATGCTGATAAGAGTACCCTGGATAAACAAACATGTTATTATTGTTGTTAAACATAAGCTATCCTTTAAACAAGAAAATTCCCCCAACAGGTTGAATGGTTTGCCCTTTGAGTCATTGTACAAGCACGTGGGTGTCATAGTGTGCCAATCACCGAAATATGTTTTGCTCTTGATGTAAAGTTGCCATCAGTGAAACACAAATTGGCAACACTGTGACGTATCCTGCGAGGTCATTTTCAATTCGCTCTGTACTGGAATTTAATAAACTTTAATTTTCTTAGTTATTGATGACGGAATACCTTTGTTTCATTCAGGGAAATTATAGAAAAATATTTGCAACTATTACATTTAGGATGCACGTATGATTAAAAAAGGTTCTAAAGGGAATAATCAATTGGTTTTATTGTTAGAAAGTATGTGTAAAATCCGATTAGAAAAATAAGAAAGTTATGAATTTTTGAAGTTATGATCAATCAAACACAAATTGGCTACTCTGTGACGTATCTTGCGAGGGTCCCCTCCCCTTTGCTCTATACTGAAAAAAAGAAAGATTTATTTTCCTTCTTTCTAATAAAACCAACTGAATATCAGGGTGGACTACCCCTTTAACTGTTTACATAATAATGCCAGGTTTAAGTATATAATTATATATATATATACATTCTGCATGCCAATGCACAATTATTTTTTCTTCAGGTGATTCAGACACTTCAGTGTTTCAGCCGTCAGCCGTGGTCTTTCGTACAGAGTTTAGATTTCTACCGACATCCCCGAAAACAAAATCATACTAAACCAGCGAAGTGGAGGAGACGAACCAACACCTGAAACTTTTAGCCAATGAGAGTACAGCAGTCATCATCACTAGTAGTACATGTATTATCAATTCAGTCATCGCACGGAGCACGGTATTCATGAACTGAAGATGTGTCATTATAATTATAACGATTACATAATTTCAGACCCTTATTCGCCGATGTGTTAAAATAAAAGGGAAAGGAATGTT
>JAVYIG010012440.1:0-53647 GCA_035222895.1 Strongylocentrotus droebachiensis | reverse complement strand
TATATAAATAATGTTAAACGCTTTGTTCGTGTTTTTTGTGTTAGATATGTTAATTCAACATTTAAATCGTTCTGTTACGTAAAGATAGATGTATACTGATGTGAAATATTGCAAGAAAATACGTCACCTTGGCGTAAGGGAGAAAACGTAGAATATTGCAACAAACTATCAACTTTAATGGAAATTATAAGCACTTGCGAAAGGTGTGTCCAAACCGTGTATATAAATAATTATAGGGAGCCTAGTGCCCTTTGGTTTTATTTTTAAATCTTATACCTATTGTTAAATTGACATCGTCTCTGAACTTATTAATATATGTTGGGAACATTTGTTTGCATGGACTCGATTAGATGAACACATTAGATTAAGTTAAACTTCTTTCAGATTTAAAAACCTTGTTGTAGTTATTTGTTAAGTAATTCATCGGATACAGTGGTTACTTAGGACTGGTACAATAGACTGTGTGAGTGCCTGCACAATATTAGGTACATGTATGCTTCTTTGTGTAATTTAGATTCTGATATTGATTGAGCTGACTCTGTGTTTACTTGGTATTTTTTTTCTTTTTCTAGGAGCATTTTCACAATAAACTGTTTTTCTACAAGTCCTTTCCATAATCCATACATTCTGTTGTATGAATGCTTGGATGTTTTTATGGTTATGGTCAAATACAATACCTTGAATACCAGTTGCATCTTGAATGACCATTATCGATCAGAAGCCACATATTCTATCTTCGTGTTTCTGAATTTGAATATCGCATTGATTATTAAAGTTCTTTTTAGGGGTTCAATCCCTATTGGATTCTATAAATATAACCAATACCCTGTACCAACCAAAACACTGGTAACGTTTCGTAATATTTTACTCGTGTATATATATTTACTTGTGTATAGCGCATAGCGTGTATACTTGAAATTAATACGCTTTACAATGCTATCATGCCATTTTCTATTTGCCGTATTTCGTATCTCACTAACGATGCATCGATCAAACAGATTCATGACTTTACAATTTTGTTTAAATTCATCGAGATGCGTTGCAACATTCAGAAGGATATCCTGTATTGTATATACATTAAATATCTACTTTCATTTTAGCGATTTTTTTTTCTTCTTTTCTTTGTGACATTTGTTACATTCACAGAAAGAATTAGGAATGGTGACCGATTTATCAGAAGTAGAATTTGTACGAATAAAAATAAAACAAGTGTATGTAGAGTGCCAAGTTATATGACAGGATTAGATGTGTTGAGACAAAAAACATATACATGTATATTTTTAGAGCTATATTGTTAAGCATTTCAAAGTGTTCATTGTTTAGAGAATGACAGAATGTCCATGTATATGTTTATCATATTGAATGCAACTATGGAAATATATATCTAGTATGAGATCTGTGGTACATTAATAGTGTATGGGCCGGTTGACAGAGAAACTAAGATATTAGATAAATGTTGGAAATATTTGTCATATATAATACACAGTCCTCTAAATAAACGATCAGTTATATGTACGAGTACGTATGAAATGTGCTTTAGGTGTGTGAATGTGTGCGTATGTGTGTGACGGCGAGGTGTGTGGTGTGTTTTTGTTGGGGGGGGGGGGTGTAAAGCGGGGGTGACATTTTGTATTTCTTGTAAGAAGAAAACATAAAGAAACAAACGATTCTTCGTAGTATAGTGTGCGAAAATTGCAGTTTTCCACCAGCTCGCTTTATTTATTCAATAATTGTATTAACTTTTTTAACTTAAAAAGAACACAACACATTTTGTTAACATCCTCCGCTTGATCCGAGCGAATGCTTTGAGAAACAAATATATATTATACTAATTATAAACAGGTGTAAAGAAATACAGAGTAGAACAGCTTTGGAAACTCCCGTGGAAAAAATACAATGCTACACAAATGAGAGGATAAGAACGCCCCTCTATAAAGCTATGTGGCTTGTCACTGTTCAATACCCTGCCGTCAACAAAATTTGGTACCAATTTAACGAAGGTTAAAGATTAGTCAATCTGTCGGTCAAATGAATTTGGCGTTGCAGCAGTCACTACCCCTGTCTCCTTGGCCAAGTGGTTAAGGCAATGGACTTCTAAACCAAATACCCAGGTTCGATTCCATCAGAGACATTATGGAAACCTATGAAAACAAATCATGAAAGGAAGCACAGCAATTGGGAATTTTCATTTAAGCGGGACTGCACTACTTGTAGCTACTTGCGCCCTCTATATAGCAAATATAGCTATATGTTAATTGAGAACTGAATTGATGAGATAACAACTTGTCAGTGACCACGCATGGAGGTCTAATCGCTCCTGGTCAAAAATGTGCAGACCGGCTTAAGCTACGCAACCACTACTCTCTCATTTCCTTTGGCAATTCAACATGTAAAAATATATACATTATGTATACGCAGTATTAAATAGGAATAACCAACTCTGAAAATCATCAAATTAACAACCTAGGGTTAGAAGTTTGGTAGGCTACATAATCTGCCCACGTCTAAATGGGGTGGCACCCACACGTACCCCCCCCCCCCCACCCCACCCCCATCTTCCGACTAGATGTCTCGAAAGGTTGAGTTGAGTGTGTTCTGTTCAATTAAGGTATAGACCAGTTTTGGAAACACCCCCTCTCAAAAGGTGAAATGGAAGCTCTTATTACCAATCATGTGAAAGAATATGTTTTGGCTAATGCATGATGATACAAATTTTGCCGGGAAACTTCCTACTAATTAATATATTTGGTAAAATATTATATCTATCCGGACTGGATAGATATCGCGTAGTCCCATATACATCTTTCTGTGTACAGCGCTTGTAACTTTACCAAGACAGGGCCAAATTTCTTATCATTTTGATGATTCCAGGACATTGCAGTACACATCATGATCAATACTTATATGTTGTAGATGATCAACCTTTTCTGATTGATTCCACAACGTTTCTTTCACAATGCCATCGCATGACCAGAACTGGTCTATACCTTTAATGGGGAGGGGATACTATTATAAAAAGAATTCACACGGGTATATACTTGCTTCTGGGTTGTCTCGGGTGGGTGACAGCACGGCTATAATAGGGACTTTTAGATTTGCGTGGACTGATACGTGTGACGTCCATTCAAGGCAGTGCATTAAAAGGACGTCGATCGTAGCAATCCACGTTGTCGTTCGGCAAATCTAAAAGTCCCTATTACCTTTTCGAGACAACCGGAGGGCGGGGAGTGGTAGTGGTAGTGGTATATGCCTTTTCTCTATTGTCTAAGTCAACGTGAAACCCCTTTGACGTAAGTAGCACATGTCTTTATCCAACGGTTGCCAGGTTCTCAAGGAAACACTGGCCCAATCTCAAAGAAAAAGGTCAATCAAAAATCACTGTTAAACTGTAAGCGGGTGTGTTACATTCAAAATCACAATGAAAATCCCCCCCCCCCCTAAAAAAAAGATCACACGTGTGGGTAACCTTTCATCGTTGTTGAAAATTGGTTGAGAACACAGACTTATAATGTTATTACCTATGCCAATAGTCACTGTTAAACATTGGGGACTTTCTCACTTAATGATTACACTGGCAATGGGGTCCAAAAGCAGATAACCATATTAATTTACATATAATATAAATTTGCAATCATAGTAATCTATGAATACACTATCTCCCGTATTGATCACACCTTACCTCACCACCCCTCCCACCACCCCTCCCACCACCCTCTCGATACCACCGACCCCTCCCACTACCCCCTCCAGGGAATATTAAAAAGGACAATAAACAGCATACAGTATATCAAGTAAAACCATCCTGTGCTTGATTCTCCCCTCTTCCAGTCCAATATTTCTTTCGAAATGATAAAGTTCAATACTTTGTTGGGCTAGTTGTACCAAAATAAAACACGGAGCCTCTTTTACTTCGTGAATTCCAATTTTGGCACAAAACTAAATAACAAAAAAGGAAATATTCATGAATGCTCACACGCACAATGGTACGCCCTCCAGTATTTGAAAGGACGCCAAAAACAGGCACCACATAATCAAAAGGGGAATCTTAATAGAATTCAACCCTAGGAATGCCAGGCAGAATAATTTATGGGATGTACGTGCAAGGTGAATACAGATATGCTTTACCGGCACAGTGTGTGGGTTATCGTGAAACGATTGTGCATGAAATCATGCAATCAATGATTCTATTGATCTACAATGAACTTGAAAGGTGTTTTACTTTCTTTCCAAACAATGTACATATGTTCCTTTTATGATGAAATCATAGATAATAAAGTTCAGTAACATTCACTGAGATGCAAAATACGTCATGTATAAGCGGGAAATAATCAAGTCCAGAAGGCTGTAAGCTGCTATCATTGGTATAATTATTGAACAGAGTCAGGTTGGATAAAAAGCCAGAAATGTTACCCTCGTCGTTCCACGGTCAGGCATTCTACTATCTAATTACACGTTCGGCTTTTTATCTCTCAAATATTCCTATTTCTAATCGTTTTTATTCCCTTGATTGAACATATAGAATGTAAAATCATCCGGTGTCTGATTCATCCCTCTCTACAAATCATTCCACTGATAACGACATTCTTTTCTTCTCGAAATGATAGAGTCAATATTTTGTTTGGCTAGTTGTAAAGAGATAAGCAAGGAAGCCTCTTTCACTTTGTAAATTCTATTTTTTCACAAAACTGATTAACAAAGAAGTTGAAAGTCATGGAGTGTACACATGCACAATGGTATCCACTTTAGAATTGATGCGGTGCCAAAAACAGGCGCCACATTATCAAAAAGGGGAATCCCCCCCAAAAATTAACTCTAAGAATACCAGGCAAGATAATGTATAGGGTTTACGTGCAGGGTCTGTATAGAAGAGCTTTAATGGTACAGTGTGGGTTAACATTACGGAACTGTGCGTGAAATTACCTCCAATCATGCGAAAATACTCTATTGATCTGCACTAGACTTGAAAGATGTTTTGCACTATTTCCAAACAATGTACATATTTCCCTTTCATGATGGAATCATAGATAACAACGTACGATAACCCTTTACTGAGATGCAACATACGTCAGGTAAGCGGGAAATAATCCAGTTCTGCTGTCTTCGGTATTTGATAAAAGGAAAAGGCGTGTGTAATTCTGAACAGGTAAAGAAGTTCTATAGCAAAAGTCCTTAATTACTACAAAACTTAGCAGTGTTCAGCACAATGCTTTCCCAAAATGAATGTATGTAACCGTTCTGACCGTGAAGTAGAAGAAGTTGACTAATGCAATAGCTTTTAATGTGGGTAAAAATCGTCTATGGATTTACGAAATTGTCTATTTCGTGTAAGTATTGTATGACTTTAACATCTTTAATCGAGGTTTTTAACTTTCCTCGAATATCTTCGTCAACGCCACATTCTTTCCATATTAGCCTACATAATACTTCTATCCAGCGGTTTTGAGGGTGTTAGGAGATTATTATCATTATAACAGTTTATTTTAGAAATTTATCGTCCAATCTCACATTACAGAGTGAGTCAGAAAAAATGTCACACTTTTTAAAAGTTGTATTGTTTGAAGTACGAATATTTGATCATGGGTTTCATGACATGTCTTGATAGAGTTATTCTCTCAGTACATTTAGGTACAATTTTCATTTGAATCTCTCCATGCATGACTGAACATCAGACAATCTTTTCAAGACTGCCAGATCGCACTTGCGCCAAGTTACTGGGTGAGGAATAAAACAGTGCATCGTACAAAGACAGTCAGACAGACAGACACACACACACACAGACGCACAGACACACACACACGCACACACACACACACACACACGTATAAGTAGACTTTCATTGTTGTTGAAAATTAATTGAGAACATAGACTATAATCTGACCACCTTTACCTTGGTCACTGTTAAACCGCATTTATGTATATTCATAGTCATACTAGCTCAAACCTGTTCCATTTACCAACTTGTTGAGCGGGTTTACGTTGGATAAAGAAACAAACGTTGTATCTTTACCGTATCATCCAGTCATTGTAAAATCTCTTTTACAAGAGCTGCTTTTTATCGCTTAATTTTTCTTATTTATAATGGTATTTATGCCCTTGGTTAAGCATATCGAATTTAAAATCCTCCAGTGTTTGATTCACCCCTCTCTATATTTTATTCCACTTTAATATAACGACATTTTTTTTCTCTTGATACTATAGAGTTCAATACTTCGTTCGGCTAGTTGTGCATAGATAAGCCACGGAGTCTCTTTTACTTTGTGAACTCTATTCTGTCATAAACTGAATAACAAAGAGGTTAAAATTCCTGGAGTGTACACATACACAATGGTGTCCACTGTAGAATTTGAAGCGGTGCCAACACAGGCGCCAAATTATCAAAAAGGGGAATCCCCCCGAAAATTAACTCTTAGAATACCAGGCAAGATAATGTATAGGGTTTACGTGCAGGGTATGTATAGGAGAGCTTTAATGGCACAGTGTGGGTTAACATTACGAAATTGTGCGTGAAATTACATCCAATCAAGCGAAAATACTCTATTGATCTACAAGACTCGAAAGATATTTTTCACTATTTCCAAACAATGTACATATTTCCCTTTAATGATGGAATCATAGATAATAAAGTACGATAACCCATTACTGAGATGCAACATACGTCAGGTAATCGGGATATAATCCAGTTCTGCTATATTCGGTATTTGGACAAAAGGAGAAGGCGTGCGTAATTCTGAACAGGTAAAGAAGTACTAGTAAAAGTCCTTAATTACTACAAAACTTAGCAGTTTTCAGCACAAAGCTTTCCCAAATGAATGTATGTTACCGTTCTGACCGTCAACGTAGAAGAAGCTGACTAATGCAATAGCTTTTAATGTGGGTAAAAATTGTCCATGAATTTACGAAATTGTCTATTTCATGTAAGGATTGTATGACTTTAACATTTTTAATCTAGGTTTTTTACTTTTCTCGAATGTCTTCGTCAACGCCACACCCTTTCCATATTAGCCTACATAATATTTCTATCCAACGGTTTGAGGGTAATGGGAGATTATTATCATTATAAAAGTTAATTTTAGAAATTTATCGTCCAATCTCACAGTACAGAGTGAGTCAGAAAAAATGTCCCACTTTTTAAAAGTTGTATTGTTTGAAGTACGAATATTTAATCATGGGTTTCATTACATGTCTTGATATAGTTATCCTCCTAGTACATTTAGGTACCATTTTCATTTGAATCTCTGCATGCATGACTGAACATCAGACAATCTTTTCAAGACTACCAGATCTCACTTACGCCAAGTTACTGGGTGAGGAATAAAACAGTGCATCGAACAAAGACAGTCAGACAGACACACATACACACACACACGCACACACACACACGCACACACACACACATACGGTCACATACACACACGCGCGCACACGCGCGCACACATACGCGCACACGCCCACACACACACACACACACACACGTATGGGTAGCCTTTCATTGTTGTTGAAAAATAATTGAGAACACAGACCTATAATCTGACCACCTTTACCTTGGTCACTGTTAAACCGCGTCTATGTATATTCACAATTATACTAGCTCTAACCTGTTCCATTTACCATGTTGTTGAGCGGGTTCACGTTCGATAACGAGCCAAACATTGTATCTTTACCATACCATAGCCAGCCATTGTAAAATCTCTTTTTCCAAGAGCTGCTTTTTATCGTTCAATTGTTCTTATTTATCATGGTATTTATATGCCCTCGGTTGAGCATATAGAATTTAAAATCCTCCAGTGTTTGATTCACCCCTCTCTATATTTTATTTCACTTTAATATAACGACATTTTTTTCTCTCTCGAAACGATAGAGTTCAATACTTCGTTCGGCTAGTTGTGCAGAGATAAGCCATTGAGTCTGTTTTACTTTGTGAAGTCTATTTTGTCATAAACTGAATAACAAAGAGGTTGAAATTCCTGGAGTGTACACATACACAATGGCATCCACTTTAGAATTGAAGCGGTGCCAAGAACAGGCGCCACATTATCAAAAAGAGGACTCCCCCCGAAAATTAACTCTAAGAATACCAGGCAAGATAATGTATAGGGTTTACGTGCAGGGTCTGTATAGAAGAGCTTTAATGGCACAGTGTGGGTTAACATTACGAAATTGTGCGTGAAATTACATCCAATCAAGCGAAAATACTCTATTGATCTACAAGACTAGAAAGATGTTTTGCACTATTTTCAAACAATGTACATATTTCCCTTTCATGATGGAATCATAGATAATAAAGTACGATAACCCATTACTGAGATGCAACATACGTCAGGTAAGCGGGAAATAATCCAGTTCTGCTATCTTCGGTATTTGACAAAAGGAGAAGGCATGCGTAATTCTGAACAGGTAAAGAAGTACTAGCAAAAGTCCTTAATTACTACAAAACTTAGCAGTGTTTAGCACAAAGCTTTCCCAAAATGAATGTATGTAACCGTTCTGACCGTAAAGCAGAAGAAGCTGACTAATGCAATAGTTTTTAATGTGGGTAAAAATTGTCCATGAATTTACGAAATTGTCTATTTCATATAAGGATTGTATGACTTTAACATTTTTAATCGAGGTTTTTGACTTGTCTCGAATGTCTTCGTCAACGCCACATCCTTTCCATATAAGCCTACATAATATCTCTAACCAACGGTTTTGAGGGTATTAGGAGATTATTATCATTATAAAAGTTAATTTTAGAAATTTATCGTCCAATCTCACAGTACAGAGTGAGTCAGAAAAAATGTCCCACTTTTTAAAAGTTGTATTGTTTGAAGTACGAATATTTAATCATGGGTTTCATTACATGTCTTGATATAGTTATCCTCCTAGTACATTTAGGTACCATTTTCATTTGAATCTCTGCATGCATGACTGAACATCAGACAATCTTTTCAAGACTACCAGATCTCACTTACGCCAAGTTACTGGGTGAGGAATAAAACAGTGCATCGAACAAAGACAGTCAGACAGACACACATACACACACACACACACCCACACACACACACATACGGTCACATACACACACGCGCGCACACGCGCGCACACATACGCGCACACGCCCACACACACACACACACACACGCGTGGGTAGCCTTTCATTGTTGTTGAAAAATAATTGAGAACACAGACCTATAATCTGACCACCTTTACCTTGGTCACTGTTAAACCGCGTCTATGTATATTCACAATTATACTAGCTCTAACCTGTTCCATTTACCATGTTGTTGAGCGGGTTCACGTTCGATAACGAGCCAAACATTGTATCTTTACCATACCATAGCCAGCCATTGTAAAATCTCTTTTTCCAAGAGCTGCTTTTTATCGTTCAATTGTTCTTATTTATCATGGTATTTATATGCCCTCGGTTGAGCATATAGAATTTAAAATCCTCCAGTGTTTGATTCACCCCTCTCTATATTTTATTTCACTTTAATATAACGACATTTTTTTCTCTCTCGAAACGATAGAGTTCAATACTTCGTTCGGCTAGTTGTGCAGAGATAAGCCATTGAGTCTGTTTTACTTTGTGAAGTCTATTTTGTCATAAACTGAATAACAAAGAGGTTGAAATTCCTGGAGTGTACACATACACAATGGCATCCACTTTAGAATTGAAGCGGTGCCAAGAACAGGCGCCACATTATCAAAAAGAGGACTCCCCCCGAAAATTAACTCTAAGAATACCAGGCAAGATAATGTATAGGGTTTACGTGCAGGGTCTGTATAGAAGAGCTTTAATGGCACAGTGTGGGTTAACATTACGAAATTGTGCGTGAAATTACATCCAATCAAGCGAAAATACTCTATTGATCTACAAGACTCGAAAGATGTTTTGCACTATTTTCAAACAATGTACATATTTCCCTTTCATGATGGAATCATAGATAATAAAGTACGATAACCCTTTACTGAGATGCAACATACGTCAGGTAAGCGGGAAATAATCCAGTTCTGCTATCTTCGGTATTTGACAAAAGGAGAAGGCGTGCGTAAATCTGAACAGGTAAAGAAGTACTAGTAAAAGTCCTTAATTACTACAAAACTTAGCAGTGTTTAGCACAAAGCTTTCCCAAAATGAATGTATGTAACCGTTCTGACCTTGAAGTAGAAGAAGCTGACTAATACAATAGTTTTTAATGCTGGTAAAAATTGTCCATGAATTTACGAAATTGTCTATAAAAGTTGTATTGTTTGAAGTATGAATATTTAATCATGAGTTTCATGACATGTCTTGATAGAGTTATCCTCCCCCTACATTTAGGTACCATTTTCATTTGAATCTCCGCATGCATGACTGAACATCAGACAATCTTTTCAAGACTGCCCGATCTCACTTGCGCCAAGTTTCTGGGTGAGGAATAAAACAGTGCATCGAACAAAGACAGTCAGACAGACAGACACACACACACACACACACAAACACACACACACACACACGCGCGCACAAACGTATCGGTAGCCTTTCATCGTTGTTGACAATTAATTGAGAACACAGTCCTATAATCTTATCATCTATACTTTGGTCACTGTCAAACCGCGTTTATGTATATTCATAGTTATACTGCCTCTAGCCTGTTTTAATTACCAAGTTGTTGAGTGGGTTCACGTTAGATAAAGAGCCAAACATTGTGGGCCGAATTCACAAAGGAGGTTTGTCGACAAACCTCCTTTGTGAATTCGGGCCTGTATCTTTACCGTACCATATCCAGTCATTGTAAAATCTCTTTTACAAGAGCTGCTTTTTATCGCTCAATTTTTATTATACATAATGGTATTAATGCTTTTGGTTGAGCACATAGAATTTATAATCCTCCAGTGTTTGATTCATCCCTCTCTTCATTTTATTCCACTTTAATATAACGAGTTTCTTTTCTCTTAAACGATAGAGTTCAATACTTCGTTCGGCCAGTTGTGCAGAGATAAGACATGGAGTCTCTTTTACTTTGTGAATTCTATTTGTCACAAACTAAATAACATAGAGGATATTATGGATGAAGTGCACACATGCACAATGGTATGCCCATTGCTTGGGTATTGCTTGGGATCTTCCCGCTAAAAACAAAGTCCCAAACCTTCTTTTTTCCTTTCCGTCTGAGGAGAAGGGGGAGGGGGCGTTTTGATCCCTTCTTGGATATATTTTTTATACAATTTTGTCTCTTTCCTTGCTTTCTCCATTTCTTGCCTAACTATGCATCGCGGTAAATATTTATACATATTGACAAATTCATGTCGATTCGGCTAAGCAGGTTCACGTTCTCAGAGGACTGAAAATTAATGTCTTACTCAAGGGCACTACCCTGCGATGACTTCTTTTTAACAGGGACCCCCATAAAGAAAACTTTGTCAAAAGTTATTTTGCTAGACATGCACCCTCCATGTGCTACAATGCAACTGATAAATAGTGTTGACTCAAATTAATTCATCATCATTTTCTTCACCTTTATTACTATATGATGGCCATAACCATTTGAATAATGTACAGTCCACCATCGTCATCGTCGTTGTTATCACAATAACGGTTATCTTCAGTAGGATTTTTGTCACAACCTTCACCGCCTTACCATTACCATACTTAGTGCCATAATGAGCGTTGATATTTGCTTTGTTCGTGAGTAATTCAATTTTCAAAGGTTAGGAATCAGCGTCCTTCACACATAGTTAAAGTAATTATTTTGTATTGAGATACGTAATTAGGCGGGAAATTTATGCTCCTTTACTACGAATTTTGTCATGACACATGTGAAACAAGGGCTTGACAATATCCCTCCTTGAAAATGTTTCTTCGTTATTTCAGGTTAATGTACTGTATGTCTCATTAAATGAGACGGACAGAAAAATATTTCCACCCTTTATTTTAGACTGAAAGGGAATAGGGGTTGTTACAAAAATGCACTTGCTTTATGACGAGAAGTGATGATTGCCCCCCCCCCCCCCCCTCAAAAAAAAAAGAAGAAGAAGAGGAGGAAAGAGCAAGCATAACAGTGATATGAATGACCCATATTCGAATTACGATCTAGTTCACTACACAGGACTTTGAAACATGTTGAGAACGATACAAAAATAACGAGTGCACATTTCGAGAAAAAGAACCACGCAAGTGTGGTGTATGGGATTATTCACTACATAAGATTTAGATTTCGAAGTAGATCGTGACAAGGAACAGAGCTAAATAAGGGTGTCTGGTAAGCCAATGCTTCTTCAAGTATGGAGGACATAAATCTACAGCTTCATGAGGCAGCATTGAGGGGTAAAATCAGAACCGTCAAAAAACTGCTAAAAGAGGATACTAACATAAACCATGCAGACCAAGATGGAAACACAAGTTTACATAATGCGGTGAAGAAAGACCATAATACCGTCACTGAGTTACTCATAAACCAAGGTGCTGATATTGAGAAGGCGACTACAGATGGACAAACACCCTTACATCTTGCTGCATCACTCGGACGTCTTAAAGCATCGAAAATTATACTCAGTCATGGAGCAAATATGGACACAGAAGACAATGACGGCTACTCTGCATTATACAGCGCTGTAATGAATTGTCATCTTGATGTCACCAAGTATCTGATCAGCCAAGGTGCTGAGGTAAATAAGGGAAATAATAAAGGTAGGACTGCATTACACGCTGCTGCTTTCAATGGTCACCTTAAGATAATGAAATATCTGATCAGTCAAGGAGCTGATGTGAATAACGGTAATAATGACGGTAAGACTGCATTACACAATGGTGCTTTCAATGGTCATCTTGATGTCACCAAATATCTTATCAGTCAAGGAGCTGAGGTGAATAAGGAAGATAATGACGGTATGGCTGCAAGCCACATTGCTGCTGTGAGGGGTCATCTAGACGTCAACAAATATCTCATTAGTCAGGGAGCTGATTGTAATGAGGGTAACGGTATGACTGACCTACACATTGCTGCCTTCAGCGGTGTTCTTAGTGACGCTATATCTCTGATCAGGGAGGGAGCTGAGGTGAATAAGGGAGATAATGACGGTAGGACTGCATTCCACTTTGCTGCTCGCCAGGGTCACCTTGAAGTCACCAAATATCTTATCAGGCAAGGAGCTGATGTAAATAAGAGAGATAATAACGGGTGGAATGCATTCCTCGGTGCTGCTCATGGCGGTCATCTTGATATCACCAAATATCTTATCAGTCAAGGAGCTGAGATGAATAACGGAGATAAACACGATAGGACTGCATTGCAACTTGCTGCTCAAGTAGGTCATCTTGATGTCACGAAATATCTTATCAGTCTAGGAGCAGAGGTGAATAAGGGAGATAATAACGGTAGGACTGCATTACACGGGGCTGCTCACCGGGGTCAACTTGAAGTCACCAAATATCTCGTCAGTCAAGGAGCTAAGGTGAATAACGGAAATAATAACGATATGACTGCATTACACCTTGCTGTTCAGGGGGGTTATCATGATGTCACCAAATATCTAATCAGTCTAGGAGCTGAGATGAATAAGGGAGATATTAACGGTATGACGGCTTTACACGGGGCTGCTGCTGAGGGTCATCTTGATGTCACAAAATATCTCATCAGTCTAGGAGCAGATGTGAATAAGGGAGATAATGACGGTAGGACTGCATTACACGGGGCTGCTCACCGGGGTCAACTTGAAGTCACCAAATATCTCCTCGGTCAAGGAGCTGAGGCGAAAAAGGGAGATAAGGACGGTAAGACTGCATTACACGCTGCTGCTGCTGAGGGTCATCTTGATGTCACCAAATATCTTATCAGTCAAGGAGCTGAGGTTAATAACGGAGATAGAGACGGAAAGACTGCATTACACTTTGCTGCTCCCAAAGGTCATCTTGATATCACAGAATATGTAATCATTCATGGAGCTGAGGTGAATAAGGGAGATAATGACGGCGAGACTGCATTACACGGTAATGCTGAGAATGGTCATCTTGATGTCACCAAATATCTAATCAGTCAAGGAGCTAAGGTTAATAAGAGAGATAGAGGCGGAAAGACTGCATTACATTTTGCTGCTCTCTGGGGTCACCTTGAAGTCACGAAGTGTGTCATCGGTCGAGGAGATGAAGTGAATATGGGAAATAATGAGGGTAGGACTGCATTACACTTCGCTGCTGCTGAGGGTCATCTTGATGTCACCAAATATCTCATCAGCCATCGAGCCGATGTGAACAAGGGAGCTTATGACGGTGAGACTGCATTACACGGTGCTGCTGAGAAGGGCCATTTCGATGTCACCGACTATCTCATCAGTCAAGGAGCTAAGGTGAATAAGGGGAATAATGACGGTAGGACAGCGTTTCACCTTGCTGCTGAGAATGGTCATCTTGCTCTCTTCAAGTATCTCATCAGTGAAGGAGCTGAAGTGAATAAGAGGAATAATGACGGTAGGACTGCGTTTCACCTTGCTGCTGAGAATGGTCATCTTGCTCCCACCAAGTATCTCATCAGTCAAGGAGCTGAAGTGAATATGGGAAATAATGAGGGTAGGACTGCATTACACTTCGCTGCTGATGAGGGTCATCTTGATGTCACAAAATATCTCATCAGTCATGGAGCTGAGGTGAATAAGAGGAATAATGAAGGTAGGACAGCATTTCAACTTGCTGCTGAGAATGGTCATCTTACTCTCACCAAGTTTCTCATCAGTCAAGGTGCTGAAGTCAGTGAGGGGGATAATCCCAATTTGACTGCATTAAACTGTCCTGCTAAGGACGAGCATGTTGCTGCCACCGAACGTCCCACAAGTCAATTAGGGGCTGAATATTCTAAGGGAGATGATCACCTTAGGGCTGCATTACAAAGTGCTGCTAAGGACGGGCATCTTGATGTCACAAAAAAGCTCATTAGCCAAGGAGCTGATGTGAATAAGGGTAATAATGAAGGTTGGACCGCTTTGCATAGTGCTGCTCAGAATGGTCATCTTGATGTCACCAAATATCTGATCAGTCAAGGAGCTGAGGTGAATAAAGGAGATGATAGCGGTATGTCGGCATTACACAGTGCTGCTCACCGTTGTCACCTTGAAGTCACCAACTATCTCATCAGTCAAGGAGCTGAAGTGAATAGGGGAGATAATGACGGTATAACTGCATTACACTTCGCTGCTGATGAGGGACATCTTGATGTCACCAAATGTCTCATCAGTCAAGGAGCTGAGGTGAATAAGGAAAATAAAGATGGTATGACCCCTCTACTCCATGCTGTTCAGAATGGTTACATTAATGTCGTTAAAGTCCTTCTGGCAGGAGGAGCACGTTCTGACACAAGAGACATGAATGGGCACACACCTCTACAACTGTCTTTATTCCTCGGGTACCAAAGCATCGCTGATCTATTCATCGACCGTTCAAATTCCAAGGTAACTATATTGAGAAAACACTTTATGTCGAATTATACATTGATGTTTTAAATACATGCATGTAGAATAGCAGGTACTGAAATTCAATTGAGCGAATATTAGGCATATGCTACCTTTAATTTTGTTTTCAGACTTGACCAACTCGATTTTGTAACACTAATAGTGGCCATATACGTCCATATGTAGAGGTGTCGTTGTCGAGTGGTTACGTCGCCGGACTGTCGATCACAAGGAAGGTCCGCGGTTCGACTCCCCTCGCGGCACTAATGTCCTTTGGCAAAACAATTATCTACATTACATCTACATTATCTAGCAATACTCAACCCAGGTGATATAAATGGGTATCTGGAAGGAATTAATTCCTTGAAATGTTTGACCGCCGTAATGGCAGCACAGCTAAAGCCGGTGTAATTATATCTAAGTTTGGAAGCGCTTAGAGATTTAATTGTAATTTGCGCTATATAAGAACTGAGTACTATTATTTTTTGTTATGAGGTCTAACACCAGTAAGTATTCAATGATGTGTTTTATGTATTTCATAGACAAGTTATAATGTTTGCTGAAAACGTATTAGATTTATTGGATTTAATTGATCACTTGGCATGATTTGTGATTTAAAAAAAAAATCAAATCTCAAGTTTTCCTGCTGCGTATTTTCTTATATCCAGTTCGCCCAGAATGATTTAGCGGATATCCATCTTGCCATACAACACGGTCATACCTCCATCATTGAGAAGTTAGTTTCGGAGGGAACCGATCTCAATATCCAGTCAACTGACGGCCAGACATGTCTCCATAAAGCCATTAAACTCTGCTATAAGAGCGAGACGATTGTGCAAGACACGGATACACTCAAAGATGTGAGTTGTACCCCAGTAACACTAACGAGACCGACACCAGCCCAATGAGAGTCTGGACAACAAATTTCCCCGAACGGTCAAATTTTGGTTAGCTTCGGAGTCTAAATGGAATCGTTTTGGCGGTGTGACTGACAAATACTGCTCCTCTAGATTATTAGTGAATCCTATAATCTGATGCTTGTGATTGATCAAAGAAAATGTGTATGTGGGGGTTTGGGATGTGTTTGTGTGTGTGGGAAAGTTGATAATTTGACAAGGGATATCCACTCCCGTGAATCCAAGAGGTAGCGATAAACTATGCTTATGATGCTCATCCACCCTGGATATTGATGGACGATACTGTTCTATTAATATATATATATATAAATATTTGTTTGTGTCAGATCTCTGAGGAGTATTACAAGGGCGAACTATCTCCTGAGAAGGCCTTGGTGTTTTATCTCCTAGAGAATGGAGCCAAGTTAGATGTGAAGGACAACACAGGCAACCTACCAATCCAGTATGCCAAGGACGAAGTGATCAAACAAATGATTTTGTCTAGGTGATTCTTTCAGGTCTAAAAGGATAAAAATTTCCCCCATTAGCCATGTCACTTGTATAAAGACAAGTGATTTATCAACACGCAGGGAAATAATGCTTTTTAATATCTGCTCTTTTAAAGTGACTCAGTTACATTGTTGAAGGTTGATGAAAAAAACTATGTGATTTTTGTATGAAATGTTACTTATTATATTCCTTCTACTATACTTACCCTCTAACAGGTAAAAAATCCTGAGAAAATTCTCCAACCACAAATATATTTATGGTTTTATTTGAAGGCGTTACTGTGCAACTCCCTCCAACAGTGGTTAACAGTAAATTCTCCCAACTATTTTTGAATTTTCCCAACTGTTTTTTCTTGAAAATAAGACATAAGACAGGCTTTAACAAATCTGTCAACACTTAAATGTCTTGTAATGATATAGTTGGGAGAATTAAGGAATCGATCGGATTAGTTTTTCGCAATTTTTTCTCATCAATAATGGTCCGTTTAAACTGTACATTTAGCAATGAAGTCACTACTTTACCACCATTTTTTCTCATTTGAACAATGTTACCAAGTCCCTTTAGGATTAGGTAACGGAATTCATTTTGTTCTTAAACATAAAATCCACTAAGCTTAATTTAGTAGTTGAACATATAACGAATGTGCTGTTCGGACATTAAAGATAAACTTGAGTACTGGTAAAAAAAAGAAAATTATTTCTCACAGAATCAAACGAAACTTACACTGAATGTTCAAGATTACAAATAAATGACATGTGCCAAACAATTTTGGAAGAAAATGTATACTGGCTGAGTAATGAGCATAGAAAGACAAGGAATCAAGGTAGTACCAACCCCGACACCATGCGTGTTGTCCCATACATAGCTTTCTGTGTATGTGCTTGTTACTTTACCAAGACTCGGTCAAATTTATTATGATTTTGATGACTCCAGAACCTTGCAGTGCACACCAATACTTACATGCTACATGATCAACTGTTTCTGATCCTTTCCACACCTTTTCTTTCACAATGCAATCGCATTACCAGTACTAAAGTTTATCTTTAACTGTGACAGTTAATATGTTCGGGGCCATAAGTCAGGCTTACTGGGTAATCATCTTTGTGTTTTTTCTTCTTTTCTGCTCAGATAGAAAGTATACATTTTCTTCTAATTCGTTTAGAATAAAAACATTATCTAACTGTGGTTCTTCAAATTTTAAATCTGTTTAAGATGTATTTGACGGCATTTCCAAGTTCAATCGTATGTATTATTTTCTTACTTTCATGAGAAATGCTAAGATTAGAGCCTTAATCTTTTTGTTTACAGTAGGCCTCGACATAACTACATGAAATTATGTTTTGTTTACGCATGATTAATTTCAGATTACCTTCTTTAGAGAAGATCCAGTCTTATCGAGGTAAGAGCATCTTTCAAACAAAAACAGCTTTACTCACTATAATAGCTAAATAAGTGATTCTGATATTTTTTCTTATCCATTAAGTCACAGATCAATGTCTTGCGATGATTAAACAAAGCATTTCAGGTTTTCCATCAGGGAAAAAACAAAGGATTTGATAATTCATTGTCCGGGTATTTTTTATACTTAATTACACACAAAACTTTCCCACTTATTTCTTAGTAACTCTTCAATTGTATTCATACTTATATGTAGAACCAACTCTTAGTGTTACATCATTGGACCAAAACCAAGAAATTTAAAAAGCAGATACATATGAATAAAAAAGTGTTATGGATAAAACATTTTGGATTTGTCATGGGCCCTTATCAAAATAATAGAAACCAGTATTGAATATCTTGTTTTGGGTATTAAACATTTTAACCTTTTGAAAAGGTAATACAATCTTTTCTTGTTGTTGCAAAGATTGAAATGAAAACTATAATAATATATCATTTGTTTTTTATACCAATTAATATCCTGATGTGCATATCAATTTATTTTGTTATTTATATATGTTCTCATTATCGTGTCATTTCCTCATGTTTAAAATAAACAACAGATGAACCATCAACATCTACCATTATCTCTGTTGAAGTCGAAAGGAATACAAGTAAGGAAATCGAACTAGAAGACCATGGCGTATCAATGTTTATTCCTCCGGAGGCTGTTCATCAGAATGACCCTAGCAAGATCACCCTGACCCTCTTAAGGGACCCTCCCAGTGTTGACATCCAAGACGGTGAATCAGTGGCCTGCTACGGGATCAGATGTGATCCTCCAAACATGATCTTCCACCATCCTGTTAAGATCAGGATACCACACTCTACATTGGCCATCAACCCTGATCAAGTGAAACCAGACATTGTTTCCCATGTATGGGATTCAGTAAACGGTAAGTTCATCTGGTCAGATGCTGAAACTGACTCGTTTTTTAATGCTCGACTAGAAGGAAGTTAATGCCCTGAGACCCCTTTTCAACAAACCACGCAAACCACTTTCGGGACAACACTGAGGGGTTGCGATATGGTTAAATGGTAGAGATTGGTCTCGCTACTAGTCGAAGTCTAAGCTCTTGCCCTTGGACAAGTTATTAATAACCAAGTAGAGGACTTAAAGACTTGTTTGTTTACAAGTATACTGCTTTTCTAGCAGTCGGGTAAAAAAAAAGAGCACAATAAAACAATAACAAATAAATTCTCAGTATACTTTGGCCTATTTTGTTTTCCTTTTTTTTTTTTTTTTTTTTTTTTTTTGGGGGGGGGGGGTTTGGTTTCCACAATATCTTATTTTACAAAGAGTGTAACAATGTAATGAAAAATGATTATAATATACACGTAAATACAATACCGGTACACACTATGTCCTTCAGTTGAACTTGGGAGATATAATGGCGGAGCCTATGGAAAAGCAGAGCTAGTTGTGGATAGGCTCCTTAAACTACAAATGACATTAACAAAAAGTTAGGTTTATAAAAGACGAATACACGCTAAAACAGGGAAAGGGATATTACAGGGATGCATGAACTGATATTCACAATCAACAGCAAAAGACAAGGGAAAGGGAAGGGAATATATCTGCAGCTCATTGAAACAATAGTACAATGTAATTTGTTCTCAACATGAGTAGTATATGTACACAGCTGGCATGGCCATACCGTTATTTACTCATTGTAATCAACAAAAGCATACTGCTTAGAAGAAAAAAATAGTCGTAAATCAGGAATGACAATATGTATTCAATTAAATGAAATTTCAATTTTCTTTTGAATACATGAACAATAGATATTTTAATCACAGAATCGTGAGAAATCCAGAAATTTGGGAGCTGTTCACATTAAGGTATTTTAAGTAACGCGTGTTCGTTTTCTAGGAAGGTGATATGAAAACGCCTGTCGGGTAGGATAGTCGTGAACTTGATTTCTTTCATAACAAATATGATAGTGCCTGGGGCAGTTCGTTTATTCAGCTGAGACATGAGGCTGCCTAATTGTAAATTAAAAATAACCTGAACTCTCAGTACTCGCATTGCAGGTAATGGAAAGCAAAATGGACTTTATTCTTGACTATAACTGGACTCTAAAATCCTGATTTATGAGGGAATTAAAACGCTTTCTAAGTAATCTCGGGGTTAGTATGTCTAGTTATAGGTATCGTCGTAATCACAGCGCCATAACATCGAGGAACAATTCATAACTCCAAATTTCCGTTGAAGTTTTCAATAAAGGTAAACTGGTGAAAGGGGAAAGTTGGGGCGTGTTATGAGGGCTTATTCAACTTTAAACCATTTGAAGTAACTATTCTCCACAAAGATACCATTACTTACTTGTATGGTTTCGCCATATTCAGGTGCAACAGTTTAAAGGACAAATTGGCTCCGTTTTCGAATAACACATCTTAAAACAAACGCATTTTGTTTTGTTTCCCACTGGCAATAGATTTACCAAGAACATCAAGAATGAGATCATCCAGCTCACCAGACGACCCACCATACTGCAGATTGTACAAGAGACATCTTGAGCTGTACATTGGAAAATGTGCTGAGTGGTGGGTTCTTATTCCTCTTGAACAGCAGGTGATCCGACACCAACTTATGTGTACTCCATATATCCCAGAAACCGTAGAAAGAGGCAAAGAGATTGAAGTTCATCTGCATGTGCATGCCGATGTTCCTGGCATGGATGCGGTTAGTACTGTTAACGTGTTCTTTTTAGTAAATTGTTAATTTACAGTTCTGTTAAAACTGTCAACTGCTGCAAATTTCCGGAAGATTATAGGGTAGTTGTTTAAAATCTGACTGTCTGGCGTTATAATTTGCAAGGCCTCACAATTTCCTTACAGCAGACGTGATAGAAGTTCTAGAACTGTGATCAAAATAGCTGTACGCCATTAAAACTGTCTTGAGACATAGCTTTATTAGAATTAATCCTATCATGTCATGTATGCCAATTCCTATACAATGCTGGTTACAAGCTAAATTTTCTGGGATAGCATCAGGATAACGTACAGAAAGACATTCTAATGTCCTCAAATATTATCCACCAGCGGCCTATGGGTTTTTTCAAAATGTTACGTACGAACAGTTGGGCGAACTTCCTATTTTCACCAATTTATGTTTTTGAATTCGATGGAAATAGAATTAAATGGAATAATGATAATGATTTTGAGAATAGTATAGAGAAACCAACTGCCTTGAGAGGCCTGGCTGTTTTATACGCTAAAGGGAACGCGCGCACCTCCTGCCATGACCATGAGGCGCGCCTGGGTGGGCGGTGCGCCGAGGGGTCATGACAGGACCTGCTAGTTCTCGAGAGCATATAAAGCAGCCAGACCTCGAATATTAAAGTAGTCGATATGTATTTTATATGCCGAATTGAAACAAAAATCTATCAATAATTGTTACCTTGTCCTTTTATTAGGTAAAAAATGTTTAAAACATCACGGAAAATCTGAGACAATGTTTGTAATCTTTGCTTGAAAAATGACTGAAAGTTTCAATCATTTGGGAATCGCAGACACAGAGCACTGTATGGTGTCCGCGCTTGCACAAATAACATTTTAACACGTAAACCAATGGGTATCGCAGCAAAATTTTACTATTTTCATGGTAACCGGAATTTTAAGGGATCTCACTCTTGGACTATTAACCGGTATTGGCATTTGTCGTTTCTTTAAGGGAATGGCTAAAATCACGACTCCAATTTCGACCAATCAGATGGCTGGATTTCTTAAGTGAGATATATAATGTGGTTTAGTGAACCCCAGGATATACACTAGTATTGTCAGGACATATTTCCATGATAACCCAGGAACTTTCTGATTGATTAGGCCCATGTTTTCCTATTGCTGGTCCTCCCTGCTTTGAAATAGGAAGTTCGACATGATGAGAAGCATCAGTCTTACCGCAAAGCCCATCGTTCGGTCCCATTTAGCACCATATCTCATGCAGGTGACGTTACAGTGGCACGTGATTGTGACGGGAAGATGGCAGAAACTAAGGTACGAAAATCTTTTTTTTTTTTTCTTAAAGAGGAAGTCCTCCTCGTTATGAAGTTTGATTTTATAAAGAAAGCAGAAACTTGAAAAGAACAGGTCAGTGAAAGTTGAGCAAAATCCGAATAAAATCAGGAAAAAAACACAAATTGGCAATTATATGACATTTCTTGCGAGATGACTTCTCATTTGCTCTGTAATTAAAGAAATGTGAACTTTATATTCTCCCTATACCAATAAACCCACTTCTCGTAATGGCCAAATTAAACTGATTGGATCTCTGCGCAGCACAAAACGTAGAACATTCAGAAAAAGGGTCTGAAAATCAGACTATTTACTAAAAGGATTGCAATCCCTAAAGTCGATTCGACAACTTACGGCCATTTCTTCCCACAAGAAGATATTTTCAAGCCCCTAAATTGGTATTTTCTTTTAAATGCCAGTGGAGTTTAACCTTTTCATTTTGGTTGGCTTGCAAATGGGACATAGTACCTTTAATACCAGCTAATTATTGTTAGGATATGCGATATCCGAATATTCGGTATCCGTCGTATTTTAATAAATAACATGGCTACAATTACAAACCAGTCTGCCGACTCTCTTTTATTCTGAGTTATCTACCATTACCAAGTCCCCCGAAGTCTTCGATTATCAGGGTCAATTTCCCCTTTGATAATCACCCTGCTTGATGTTCTGATTATTGGCACTGCTACATTTGCTCTTGTTTGATTCCGTGGAAGAAAAGAAGAAACGGTTAATTTTTTGAGTTAGGGTTGCAGTATAGTTTTAGGTTATATTTACGGTAAAGGTTATGGTTGATTTGGTAAAAGCGTTAGGTCCAGTTAAAGTAGAAAAATAACCTAAAATGTATTTTGTGTACAGATAGGATTTGCTTAACCATCCTCAGATTTCTTTACTCGGCTTATAATGCTTTCGTTTAACAATAGGGCTCCAACGCACCATGCATGGTTCGGCGCGCTGGATGAAATTAGCACCTCATTGTTTGTATGGTCTCCAAGTGTCTTGTATTCGTGGGAAAAGAAACTGGGCCCCCTCGGAGAAATTTTCCCACAAGGCAAGTCTATGTCAAGGCAATTACCCAAGACAATTTGCCTCTATGGCGATAAAAGCCCGAGACAAATAGCCTCAAGACTTTTGCCTGATTATCAACTATCTGGTTTCCAAATCGTGCGAGCGAGCAAAGTGACCGATTAAATTCTAACGCTCATCGAAAGAAATTTCGTCATCAAATAGACGTATAATATGACTGGGCAGTAATATAAAAAAAATGATTATCTGACACCTGAAATCCCAAAATAATTCTGAGTAAAACACGTTTTGAAATGCTCCCCTGACAAAACACACTTTAAGGTGCCATACTAACAAATAATTATGTCCAATTTCGGCCAGGGCGCCGAGCCGCACTGCGCTATAGCCTCTTTATTTACTAAAGCCGCTTTCTCTGGGCTAACAGATACAGAGTATGATGAATATAAATTATGAAATACAATCGCAAATACGGATACGGAACCCCTTTTCTTGTCAATTTGTTTTGTTTCTTTCCAGAAAAGAGAATGTTTGTTACTTAATATTCAAATTTTCTCGTCCTTTAGCTGCTCTCTCTAAAGAAAATTCACAACCGAATGAGACATAATGTAGTCTTCAAAGTGCCCCCAAGTGAGGACGATGTTCCAATTGACGTGATAACTATCACACTTACACAGTCTGGGAACCTAGGGATGTCTCGATCAATGGCATTCGTCATTAGATACGAAGGTTGGTCTACAATCATGAATCAATCCTAGTATTGTAGAGATGGCCCGTTGTTATTTTTATTTTGTCGTTGACGAGCTATGACTAAACATAATACTATGAACGTTATTGTCGTCCTTGTTCTTTTTTTAAAGGATTTGCTTTGTTAATGGGTAAATATTATTGATTTTTCTTCACATATTTAGCTCCGACCATTACTTTCATAAACTTGACTTAACAGGAAAGCATCAGTCTGGAAAATGAACATAATTATCAGTTTCGTAAAAAGATATACCTAGGCAGGCATAATATGAAATTCTTTCCTTGTCAGCTTTTGGAGAGTTTCTTATGATACAACAATATTTTGATCAATTGGGACATACAAGCGTTCAAATTCAATTGGTAGACATTACATTTGTACTGATATATATCCTTTTCATTTATTTGGATTATTTTCTTCTTCTTTTCTTATACTTTGGACAATGATTGTATATTTAATAATAGTGATCTGAAAAGTGTCCTAATACTTGTATAAATTTTCTTTTAAAACTCTCTATCATCGTATACATGATTACAGATCAAATCAAGAGTCCTGAGTTTACTCCAGTTATCCGGTAAGCATGGCGTAATCAATCTATTTACATTTTCAGAATAAATTTGAGTTTGGTTTAAGGTGCATTACGAGATTTTTTACTTTACGTTTAATTACAATATTGTTTAAGATATTAAGTGAGACAAGGCGTATTGTCTGAAATACAAGGTATTCATATTCTTGATTGGTCTTTCCTTTCGTAGGAAATTTAAATGGAATTTGGAAGATCATTAACATCTTATAATGCAACACAATGCAGGAAATGCACTGTAACTAAGATGAAAATACATATACATGTATTTTTTTTATAGAGAAATCGAAGGAACTTCTCGAAATGATCTCCCTGATAAAGATGTCCAGAAAATCGCTGAAAAGCTTTCGATAGACGACTTTTATGACCTGGGAGTTGCACTAGGTTTCCAAATACAACAACTGGATGCAATAGAGTATAAGAGGCTCAAAGACAGACAAGAGGCCATCTGCGAATTGTTGATAACATGGAAACAGAGACAACTACCCCATCAAAACGTGAAGGAAGCGCTTCTTTCACTCCTGAAGTCTGTAGAAACAGAGGCAGAAAATACTAAAATGACAGGTATAATTGTTACTCATTTAGATTCATCAGCAGATTTTTAACACTCTTAAGAATACCAAACATAATGCCTAATGACTCAGAATGATATAGTACCTAAGATGTGTATAGATCTGAACTAATCTTTTGATTTTAATAGTTATACATTGGCCATTGTTGCTACGGGGGGGGGGGGAAGCTGGCCACCAATGATGATCGTAGTAATCATTGGTGTGACGCAATATATAACAACATTAAAAGCCGCAGTCTCCTATAAGTGGCTATAATAAATTAATTATTTTACATTTCTGCGAGATAAAGAAAGGATAGGAACAACTTCCACAAAGAAGGAGCAATGGATGAAAAGGCGCGGTCTCCTATGTGATCATTTATACTTTAAACAATACAATGAAACAACAATGGAAAAAAGGAGTTAAATAGTTCGACTAAAAATTACGATGATAATGATGTTAATAACAAATAATGATAACACACACACACGCACAAGAATAATGAATAATGATATTAAAGTATTTCTAATGATGATGATTAATAATACAAATATCAGTTATAATGATAATAGTAGTAGTAATAGAAAAAGTAACAACCATAGAATGGGAAGATTTTGTTGTTGTTTTAAATACATTAGCCAGCCAGGGAAGAAACAAAATTGTGAAAGAATATATATGTTTTCAAATACCTCTTATTACAGTTTCACTGAATCATTTGTCATTATGCAGAAGAATCTAATTTAACTATATATCTTTCTCTTTTTTTGTATCCAACAATGACGTTCTTTATAATGGATTAACTTCAGCTATTACTCTAACCAGGTAAGATTTGTTCTTGGTCACTAACCCTTACAATAAATCTAACCTTAAACCTTACTGCAACCCTTACTGACAACTTTAACCATGTGTGTTTTATTTTGTTCGCGAGATTAACCCAGAGCGAATGTCGCAGCGCTAAAAACCAGGACATCAAAAGGGAGATTATCATGAAGGATGTCCACCCTGATAATTAGCTGGTATCAATATAAGCCGAAAAATTCGAGAAATAAATTAGTGAGAGCTTGAGCAATATCCGATTGAATTAGGACATTAATGTACCTTTTTAAGTTCTCACCAGTAATACAAAAAAGGCACCACTGTAACGTATAAAGCATAACTATATTATACATTGAAGGCGTCGAACATCCAGAGATAGTTGAGTTCTTGTTTCAGACCGCAATTGCCTTCAACATGCATGGATATTGCACTTATTCTTATTTATGACATTTCTAGTGCCCTTTTAGAACCTAGAATTGCTATGAAGGTAATTTTAGACCCCACAATGTGTGAAATTTAGCCAATACGATCATACCAATTCAGTTCAACTTTTCAAAAAACACGAAAAAGCCAACATCGCATGACAACAATTCGATTGACTGGATAACAGTTTCTGTCAAAAACCAGAAGTCAAGTTAATGTTTGACTCTAGTATAATAAACATCGTTTCTTCTCAATATATTTAGTGAAATTTCTGACCAAGAATTGCTTAGATTGGCTCGACATATCAAGTGGACGGACTTCATGGAGATTGGCACAAAGCTTGGATTCAGTCCGAATAAGCTTGAGAACATCAAACACAAGACATTGCAGAATCGCAAAGACGCTAACATCCAAATGCTCTGCACGTGGAAGGCATCTCAACGATCAGATCCTGAAGCGACTGAGACGTTGAAGTGCATTTGGGAATCTGTCTCTTTGGCATCTAGGCCTACGGATGAGAATACAGGCAATTGTTCTTCTTCAATGTTAATAACTAATAGCTCTATGACTTGTATATATCGTATATTATATGATTGGTAATTGTAATCAAATGAAGAAACGAACGGACATCTAAACTGAAGTTTGTCTTCAATGTAATTAAATGTTTAGTGGTAATACAAATGGTTTTCAAGCTTCAGGTTGACTATCAGGGCTGATAATATCATTCATAGCAGTCAGTTTGATGTGTCAAAAACTTGTCTCACTAGGTAAGACGAGATAGGGCGGAACCATGTCTACACTCACTAATACATAGGATGTACGGAAAAACTTATTTGATACGCAAACAACTTAAAACTAAAGCTTTAGCAGTGCTCTGACTGTCATGACACACATGCTGTTTAATATTTATATATTCTTCTCTCAGACGAAAGCTTGCCTCCGACCTTGTCGGCGACTCCTGAGATAAGAGCCAAACCAAGCGAGCCTATAGAGCCTGAAGATATGGATATCATTACAACATCAGAAACAGGTAGATAACATAATGATAATGATATGATTGCGAAAATGATAGCTTTATATACATTCCCATTGTATAAAACAATAACAGTAGGCATGACTAATGTAAAAAATCAATATCAAATATATCAATTTCGAAATAAGAAATTGATGAACTTCTTTAACGATTTTTTATCACTTTATTTTGATGTAGAGCGGGATGAAATTAATGACGACCTTGACCAATGTGGGGGAACGCCAAGCACGGAAGAGCTTTGCAGCGTCGCTCTACCAGTGACAAGTCTGCCATTAGCATGTTCACTTGGAAAAGCCCTTCGTTTAAATGATGACCTCATTGTTGGATTTATCGATCTACCCAGTTCGTCAGTACTCCAGAAGATCGCACGACAGCTCGTAGACAGTTGGTGGAATGGTTTGAAAGAGGATGAAAAAGGAAATAAGTTTGCTAAGCTTCTCTCGGAGTTTAACATCTCAGATGTCAAAACAGGTTCGTTGGAATCATTAGGCTGAGTTTAACCGTAATCGTGTTGATAAGAAGTTATACATTTTACCCTTTAAAAGAAAAGAAGTAAAGAAGATTGTCAGTAAGTAAAGATTTATATTGATATGTATGTACAAATCAAAGATTATTTTTGGAGTCTTTACTTTACCCAATATTCATAAATGCTTTACAGTTAATTTCATTATTTCTGACGCCGTCGATGTCCTCATTCATCACCATCAGGAATTCATGATGCTATGTCCTTTAAAGTGGATATTTTCCTTCACATTGATATTATGCATTATTTCAGTTTTCATAGGCTGTGAAGAAATCTCAAAAGCCATTGGTTCCAAGACCAAACTACTGGACTTGTGTCATCGCCTGAGTGTTAAATCGTCTGGCGTCTTGCTCGTAATGAGCACATTTGTGATCTTCCCGCCCCACATGATTGGCCGTAGTGCTCTGAAGATGCTTAACGAGTGGGTACATGACGGTGGGACTAGGAAGAGGCTTCTGGAAGTTGCTCAGGCTTTCCGCTTCAACGAAGCAGCAGTCAAGATAGCAGAAGGTAATGTCATTTGTGTTTCACATTACGTTAATTGATGTAGGCCTACTTGATCAGAAAAATAACAAACATGTCGACAGTTTCATCATGTTTACTAACTATAACAGAAACCCACATCCTCCCCCCCCCCCCCCCTTAGAGAAAATCATGAAATCGGCAGGAGCCTGTGCACTTTTATCTTTTATTAGGAGGGAGTAATCATGAGCCGTGTTGCTTAATGAGGAAACACGCAATGGAAATGAAATGGTCCATTTACCAGTTATATTTTAGACCTAAGAAGCGCCATATACCAACAAATAAACTTGTTTGAATTTTGCAGGAACATCTCGGAGATATTGCCAGTGGTTTCTATATTTTAAAACTTTGACCAATGTATAATTTACTCAATACAGCCGAGTTCTAAGAAAAAAAAATGGAAAAGTGAGATTATCTTTTTTTTCTTCTTTCTCTCTAATAAAATCCTGGCTCACGATTGTAAAATGTTGTATTCAAACCTCCATACAATCATGCCTTATTACACGCTTGTTTCAAATCGCTTTACAGTAAAACAGACAACAACAAAAAAAAAAACAAACAAACAACAATAAAAAAAAGTCAAAAGGGACTTCCTTGAAAATAACTTTGAACACAACTTGAAACAAACTGATATGTTTTATAGCTAAACTGTAGTTTATCGCCTCAAGTTTCATATGGGGATTATCAATGACTTGTTTCCTTCTTGTCCTCATTTGATAGCAATGACATTCCAAGCAAGCTATAAACCTTTCTTCTCGCATGGCATCATTGGTCACAAGGGTGGAGAACTGACCCTTGATGAACTTGGAATTGCCGTATCTATCCCCGAAGGAGCTATGCCAAAAGGGATGAGGTCAGTTGTAACTCTTCGCGTCCCATTTCATGATACTCCTAGGCTTCCTGTACGTGAGGGTGAGGTAGTCATCACTCCAGTCATAGAGGGTTCTCTGACACAAGAACTGCTCAAGCCTGCCACGGTGGTAATACCACACTGCACCAATCACCATGAACGTAAAGACGACTCTTCTGTTATCTTGTACACAAGAACAGGACCAGGTACAAAGTTATCGACATATTTTTATTCTCTTCACTTAAAATACAAATTAGGTGAATGACTCATTTCAATTCCTATATAAAATAATATTCCTGTCACAAGAATCCATTTTCAAAATGATAAGCTGGTAAAAGTTAATGTTGAATTATTTCTCAATGATAACGAAATATAAAAAGTAATAAAGTAGAACGAAGCTTGAATGAAGTAAAATGTCAGAAGATGAAGTCGAATTCAATTCCTACTCTACTAATAATCAATATTGTACAAGCCTGTATTATCAGAGAGTAATTAGATATGTTTAATCAATATCTTTAAATCTTTATTTTCTTAAATTCAAAGGAACGTTCGGTCGTAGGAACATGACTCCATCACAAATCTCAAAAGATACGATCACGTTTCGTACAAGTCATCTTCAAGTCTGGGCTCTGTCATCGACTGATCTTCAAGGACTCCAGTTGAAATGTGTAGTCTTCCAGTCTCTCTTCATGACTCCTGCAGAGAAACCAACTCTACGTGTGTACATACTTCATCCGTACAGGAACTATGTAGAGGTATTTATATCATATGCTTTGTGGGCGCCATTTGGTACTGTGGTCATTAGGAGTTTCCGTTCTGCCTGCTTAAATCGATAAAACTTGTTCAAATTATAGCTATGTGTTGAAATACGGGATTGAAATAAGAAAACAAAGGTGTGAAGTGGAAACTGCTCAGGAAATATATGTACATATAGTCTGGTCATCGTACCGAAATAAACGGCCAACGATTTATGCTGACAGCCTGAGGAGAAACTCCACAAATTGCGGTAAATTATACAGCGTAAATTTTGATTCCTTTTTCCTTTCTTCTCCTTTCTTTTTGTTTGGTTAATGCGAACAGATTTTGGCATAAATATTCACATCTGAATAATACCCGCCTAAAAACGGCTACAACAACAACAACCCCATGGGATAAAACGCTAATATGTAATTTCGTGGAACAATATACATTGTAGAAGCACGTGTGAAACGGGGAGGGGGGGGGGGAATACTCTAAGATTTAAAATATGAGTGCGGGACTATGGCAACCACGAAGTATCTACATTTTGAGGATTCTTGTACATTATCTTACTGTGATGCTTGTGGTATAAGTGGTGATCAGCAAATTGACCGTTCATACATGACGTAGAGTTTTGTGATTATAGTCTTTCCCCGTAGGAGGTCATTGAAGTATTGATGTAGAATGTTTTTGGTCCTGCATCACGTGTAATGCCCTGAAAAGCCTCACTATTATGTAAGGTGAATATTCAGCTTTAGTGCCATAAATATAATACAGATAAATAACATATATATGACGTAGAGTTTTGTGATTAGTCTTTCCCCGTAGGAGGTCATTGAACTATTGATGTCGAATATTTTGGACCTGCATCACGTGTAATGCCCTGAAAGGCCTCAATATTATTTACGGTGAATATTCAGCTGTTTTTTCAGCAGGCCTACAATAATTGAGATTATCATCTGCGTACGATTTAATAATTTTGCAAAACCTAGATTTGGATTGTTTATGTAATATTCCAGGATATAGCGAGAAAGGAGACGAGTTCTTCTGTACCCTACTGCCGAGTCCTGAAAGAATTCACGTTCTCTATTGAGTCAGAAACAAGGGACCTACAGATTTTGTTCGACGACGGAACGAAAAGAAACGAAAGAACGGTAAATATGCCTGAAAAATCTATTTATAAGGTCTGTTGAAGAATAATGGTCGACCTAGGAGTTAGGATTTAACTCCTTGGATGTTCATTCTTGAAGCTGATTTGCTATTCTTTTACATAGCTATTCCGTTTCTAGATATACATTTATTTTCCAAGGTGGTCTATACATGACCTTTTTAAAATAAATGCAACCATTAAGAAAGTTGAAGTTACATTTTTCTTAAACAGTCACTGAATGATCAAGCATCTTCCTTATTTCGAATTTGGAGCATCTCCTCAAATCAAATATATGCCATCTCTCGATCTTTTCTCTCCCTTTAACAAACACATGCACATGCCAACATAATTTGGTAATGTTTATTTCATTATCAGTATTATGTCATTATTATTATCATCATATAATTATCATTGCTATTGTTGCTATCTTTCTTGCTGCCATTATTATAATTATCATTATCAATATTATCATCGTTGTTATTATTATTCCCATGATATTCAAACCAAGATGCCCATCAAGAGTACACTAAGTGGACAGTGTAGCCCTCTGAACTTCGAGCTTGAGTTCTCTCCTGAGGAGAAAGGAAAGAAGAACGGCCATATCGACATACTACAAGGGTCAGCCACACGTGCAGAAAGAGAGTTTATCATTTCAATAGAAGGTAAGCCTACATTACAAGGAATTAGTAGGATATTAAGTGTCTTTCATTTCATCAAGCGTAGCCAGGTACTTCGAAGACCTTACGTCAGTCATTTCCGTAATGAGTTACATAAAATACTTTATATAAGTCATTTATTGTAACTAGTTATCTCAAGGAACCTACACAAGTTCTTCCTGTAGCCAGGTACGCCAAGACCCTACATATTTACCTACACGATCCTATGTACCAGTAATTCATTTCTGAATCCTGTTATCTTGAACACCTAAATAACCAATTTACTGTAACCATTTGATCTCAAAGACCATACATCAGTCATTTCTTCCCATTCAATACGAATCATTAAATGTGTTTTAAAGTCTCACATATAGCACAAACTAATGCCCCCTCCAAAAAACAAAAACAAAAAGAAGAAAGAGAATAGCTGAAGGGTAGCCCGTTTCAGATCTTAAATCTGTTTCTCAGAAATTAGTTTGCATTATCGTATTTTCTGAAATTCTGGTGAGAAAAAAATATTATAAAATCCCTATGAATTATGATTATCAACTCTAAAAACACATATATTTACATTAAATACATAGCACTTCTAAATACTGAACAATTTATTCCTATTGTATTACTTTATTACATTCAATGTAGATGAACCAGAATATGATGTCGATCACACAGATTCGTAAGTAAACAAATATCATCATCTATGTCCCATAGCTCTGAGGCTATTGGGGCTACAATAAAATGAACCTTGAGACCCAGCTTCATAACTTCCTGTCTTCAGGTGTTCTAGTTAGCTACTAAAATAATTGGTTCCCGTCTATTGCTTGATGTTTTCAGTCCATGTCCTAGTTGGTCTGCCCCTCTTTCCAAGCTATTCGGCTTTCATTTAGTGACCGTGCCTAAACCACTGTAGCTGTCTTCTTTTCACAATTGTGATGAGGTGACCATGTTCCCCTTTATAACTTTCCCTTATTCCTCTCACTTTCTCGTTGGACGTATGCAGAGTGTAGTGGGTATGGAGAAGCCTTATAATAAAAATAATAACAATAATAGCCTAATTTTTGTTTCTAGACGCAGCACATATTATTACCCCAGACCTCAGCATATATAGCAGTTTATGATCTGTTAGGTGGTAATCATAGAGTTCATCGCAGTATCCCTCCTTCAGCTTACTCCGAACAGCCTGTTTTTCTGTTTTAAAGATAAAGTTGAGTTTTGGTCATGTAATTGCATTGTGAAAGAAACGTTGTGGAATTTATCAGAAAAGGTTGATCATCTAGCATATAAGTATTCGTGTGTATTGCAAGGTTCTGGAATCATCAAAATGATAAGAAATTTGGCCAAATCTTGGCAAAGTTACCAGCACTGTATATGGGACTACACGAGCACATGGCGAAAAAAACCTACCCCCCCCCCCCCCCCCCGATTTTTGCGATGTTTCATGTCATATTTAGAATATGAAGGCATTTGAAGAGCCATGCTTTTCAGGGAACATGTTTAATCTGATGTTCTTCCACCCTTGCATAATAACAATGATAATGCTCACAAATAATTTTTCACCTCTTCCCAGAACTCAACCTTCTCTTTAAGGGTGTTGGCATTTTAGTATAGGGTCTAACTGTCATTTGTGCTCCCTTCCTTAAAAGTGACTCGGTAACATGGTTGAAAGTTGATCAAAATATTGCATAATTTTTGTATGAAATGTGACTTTTTATATTCCTTCTACTGTACTAACCCTTTTACATGCAAACAATCCTGAAATTCATTTCAAACCACAGAGATATGTATGGTTTTCTTTGAAGGTGTCACTATACAACACCCTCTAACAGTGATTAACAGTAAATTCTCCCAACCATTTTTGAATTTTCCCAACCGTTTTCCACTGCATGATAAAAACGACATAAAACAGGCTATAAAAAAAAAAGGTGTCAACATTTAAATGTCTGGTATGGTATAAAGAGCCACTTCATTGCTTTGTGATATTCACCTTAAATGTAATAAAATTGTAATAATATAGTTGGGGGAATTAAGGAATCGGATCAGATCAGTTTTTCCCAATTTATATCATTAATACTGGTCCGTTTTCACTCAAACTTTCAGGTTATCTTTACATGTACATCTAGCAATGACGTTACTACCTTATCACCACTCTCTCTCTCATCTGAACAATCTTACAAAGTCCCTTTAATAGGTCTCCTTCTGTTTTATAGGCGACTGCAGAGTTGTTACATTTTATGTTTTCTTTTAATGTTTTTGCACCGGTCATTGGCTAACCTTTCTTTGGCTTTCTTAGTTGATTTCTTACTGCATTGTTGGATTCTCTATTACGCTTGACAGTCAGCATCACTGAGGTACATTTTCTTCATCTCATAACTCCCTCCCATTCATTGGTTTTTCATGTCCCTTGCTCTTCCCAGAACCTCCATTGCATTGGCAATGAAACGCTCATTCAACTGATTGTTGAAACTTTCAGCATCTGTGTCTGCAAATATAAGTGGAGCAAATCTTTTACCAATCTTAGCCTCCAATTCTTTAGCAATGTCAGGATCTTTCAATTTTTCCAAGCTGAACTTCATTCTTGGTGACCTCTCTTTTCTTAGGTTCTTTTCTTAGCTTCTTATTTCTTAGCTTTTTATTTCTTAATTTCCTTTTCCTGGTCACTCCTTATGTCAGGTACAGGAATGATCTGGGTTAAGCAAGGTTTAGATTTGATGGGAACCGTCGATTGATCATGGTTTAGTCGATCACCGTGTGGGTTTTATCATCTGATGAGTGCTATGTAGCTTCCCGTGACATTTCTCGGAGATATAGGGTGTTTACCAGAACATGGAAGGTCGTGAAACTCAGCGAATTCCAGCAGGATATGTCCCCTCTCATTCGTATTTCCGAGGCCAAATCTTCCCGCAGTCCCTTGCCATGTGGAATATCTGCATCGACTCCCACCTTGGCATTCCAGTCTCCAGTGACCAACACCACGTCGTTTTTTGGGGATCCCCTTCACTTGTCCAAGAGGCAATTTGTAAAGCGCCATCATCACCATCATTTATATTATAACAATGTACTTTCAAACTCTGATTCTTAATCTTGGCATATATCCTAATAATAGTAATAATAATAATAATAATAGTGGGTTCTTTGGGAATGGACATTATATAGACATTTATATAGGGATTTATCATTCCTAACGCGTAACCCGTCACTAAAACGTTCCAAATACCCGTAATTAGTATAGGTTTTGATCGTGTTTTGTCAAAAGACAAGGATTCATATCAATATCTTACAAAGGAATCTGCCATACCTCTTTTAGCTTGTATTTTTTCGTTTATATATTTTCAATTTTGTTCACCCCCCCCCCCCCCCCCGCCCCTTCCCCATCGAATGTTATGAATTTATTTACCTACAGGCAGGGGCGATTGCAGTATGTATCCAACAATCTTCTTGAGACCCTGGCCGGTGTGATCCAAACAACGAAGGACTTAAAGTCCCTTGGCTACCAGCTTGGCTTCTCTTCTTCATCTATGAAGAAATACAACAAACTAGTAGACGTGTCCTTTGATAGTGTCTCAAGGTCAAGCTTTGGTGAGATGCTGCGTGACTGGAGACGGCATGTTCGACCTAGTGAGCAGGTAGATGACCTTCATCTGGCATTGCAAAATGCTGGGTTAGGTCATGCAGCTCAGGTCATCCTACACGATCGTAAGTACCATATTCTAACCTTTACTTAACCTTAACCTAACCTAAGACTAAACAGTTTCCTTGTATTGTTAGAAAGATGAAACGAGATACCCCTTCTAATAAACCATAGACGATCTGGAATGTGCTCAAACTATTTCGAATACTGCCCAAACATTGGTAGAAACCCATTCAATACACATCGTAATAGTCATAATAAAAAACTTGTCCTATATTGTTAGCATCCAGCAAGGATATACCTGGAACCTACAACATTAGAATTCAGTATGGAACGCCAACTTCCCTTTGGGCGTCTCAGTATCCAGAGCAACAAATGTATCACAATGCTCCCAAATCCACGGTAGCGTTACCTTTATAAGCCATGGCTGTAATTTTTTGTATGACAACAGTCACAAAGATAATGTTCCGTTACCGCCCTTTCTGGATAAAATTTCAATTGAAAAAAATCCTGAATTGTCTTCTTCCCCTATTTTTGTATGAACCATAAGTGAGTAGCATATCTAAATATTCGAACTATTAAATTTCCCTTCTTTTGTTGCCAAATTATCTTTTGTGAACCATCAGTTTGTATTAAACACGTCCAACTACTCAAACTATTCATTTTCCTTCTTCTCTATTCCGTTTTAGTGAGTAGCAAGAGGCGCTTTGCTCAAGTTGTGCAAATATGGGAGTCAAAGAAGCAGGCAACCCTGTCATTGAAATGTTTATAATCATCCCACGACCAAGAAGGGATTTACTTGATTTATGCATTCAGCTGCCTGATAAGTCTACGTCTTGAGAAACATGTATTCTAAGTTTGCGCCATTCTCAACCTGAATCACGAAGTTACTGTGGAATGTTCCCCACCCGATGCTGCTGAGAGTAATGTAGTTAAGCTATATATGATAATACTTTTTTTGAATTATATTTCATGTTTGAGAAGGTTGTTTAGATATGGATTGTCAATAAGGGTAAACGTGTATGTGTATGTGTGTGTGTGTGTGTGCGTGTGTGTGTGTGTGTGTGTGTATGTGTGTGTGTGTGCTTGCGTGTGTGTGTGTGTGTGTGTGTGTGCGTGTGTGTGTGTGCGTGCGAGGGGGTTGTAGGTGTAACAGAGCTTCGGTGCTTGTTAGGCCTTAGTCCTGTCCTGTTCCTGCCATCCTTCCTCAATGATATCTAACAGAAACGATAGAGCAGCACACTCCAAATAATTTACATGTGACAACAGAATCATTGGATATTTTCTTTATCGAAAGGTTATATGAATACTGTTTTAGTTATGTTTCAATAATGGCAATGTACATAAGATTATAATTGCAGTCAATATTGCCTTTTCTTAAAGGTTGTTTACACACCGTTTCAAATTTTATAGCGCTTAAAGACTTCGGTGGTAAGTGCTTCATAAGTATCGCTTTTTTTTTCTTATTATTTTATTCTATTACTAGAATAGTCAAGTTCAAAAGGATTGTAATTACAGAATAAATTTTCTTGTTTAAAAGGTGGTATGAATACTGTTCTAGTTCTGTTGCTACCATTTAATATACCTTATTATAATAATAACAGTTTATATGCATATTCTTTGTTTTAAGGTTGTATGGATATTGTTTCAGTATCATGATAACATCAGAAGATATCGTTCATTTAAGATTGTATAAATACTGTTTTAGTTCTGTTTCAACAATTACAATGTACATAAAATCGTAATTACAGAATACATTTTCTTTATTTTAAGGTTTTATGAATACTGTTTCAGTATGATGATAATTTCAGAATATATTTACGTTTTGGCAAAATTGTTTGAATACTGTTGCAGTTCTTTTGCTACAATGATAATGCACATAAAGTAATAAATACCAGGAATATATGTTTCATCATAAGGTGGTATACAAACTGTTAATCATGAAAATAAGACAATAATTACATACCTAATTGTCTTTACTACATGGCTATATGACTCGTGTTTCATTTGTATTGCTACAATGGTCATGTACATAAAACAATACCTACAGAAGATATTTTTCTTCATGGCAAGAGGTTTTATGAAGACTGCTCATTTCGTTTACTACAATGATTATGTACTCTAGGTAATAAATGGAATGAATATATGCGTTAAATATCATAAGATTGTATGAAAACGGTTTTTAGGTCTATGGCTACAAAGATCATGGATAGAAGGTAGCTTAATGATTCAGAGGATATTTGTGTTTATTGCAAGGTTGTATGACTACTGTTTCAGTACTTTTGCTACAATAAAGTATTTTCTTTGTTGTATGAATACCATTTCAGTTCTGTTTCAACAATGACAATGTACATGAAATTGTAATTACAGAATATATTTTCGTCGAATAAAGGTTGTGCGAATACTGTTTCAATTATGTTGCTAGAATAATCATATACATAAGAAAATACTTACAGAAGATGTTTTCTTTATTATATGAATACTGTTTTTGTTCTATTGCTAGAATTATATTCCGCATACAGTTCTATACTTCGATAAAATAATAATATGGTTCATTATATGGTGGCATGAAAACTGTTCAGTTTGTATTACTAGAAGTAGTAATTTCTTATTTTTAGACCAAAGTGTCTTTACTATACGGCTACATGACTATTGATTCATATGTATTGCTACATAGGTCATACATTACAGGAAATGTGTTGTTCATTGCAAGGTTTTATGAGGACTGCTCATTGGTTTGATTACAGTGACCGTGTACATTATGTAATAACTGAAATTAATATATGCGTTATTAAAGGTTGTATGAAAACGGTTTTAAATGTATGGCTACACAAACCAAACATATTATTAATTTCAGAGGATGTTTTCTGTATAGCAAGGTTGTATGAATGCTGTTACACTCCAGTTGCTACAATAATCATTTACATGGGATAATAATAACAGAAAACATGTCTTAGTTGTATGAATACTGTTTCAGTTCTATTGCTACATAATCATAATATACATAAGATAGTACTTACAGAATATATTTAATTTGTTGTATGAATAACGTTTCAGTTCTATTGCTACATAATCATATACATAAGATAGTACTTACAGAATATATTTAATTTGTTGCATGAATACTGTTTCCGTTCTATTGCTACATAATTATATACATAAGATAGTACTTACAGAATATATTTAATTTGTTGTATGAATACTGTTTCAGTTATATTGCTACATAATCATATACATAAGATAGTACTTACAGAATATATTTAATTTGTTGTATGAATACCGTTTCAGTTCTATTCTATATAATCATATACATAAGATAGTACTTACAGAATATATTTAATTTGTTGTATGAATACCGTTTCAGTTCTATTGCTACATGATCATATACATAAGATAGTACTTACAGAATGTATTTAATTTGTTGTATGAATACCGTTTCAGTTATATTGCTACATAATCATATCAATAAGATAGTACTTACATAGTATATTTAATTTGTTGTATGAATACCGTTTCAGTTATATTGCTACATAATCATATCAATAAGATAGTACTTACAGAATATATTTAATTTGTTGTATGAATACTGTTTCAGTTCTATTGCTACAATGATAATGCACATACTGTAACAGGTACAATAAATATATGGTTCATTATAAGGTCGGTTGAAAACTGTTCTATTTGTATTGCTAGAATAATCATGTTAATAAGACATTAATTACAAACCAAGTTGTCTTCACTATACACACTAAGAAAAAATGGTGCAACTATGCACCTTTAGGGGTTCAAACCGATGCAACAATAGCAGCACCTTTAGGGGTTAAATCCTGCACCCTTTTTAAAGGTGCAATCCTGCACCCTTCAAAAGGGTGCCAGATTGAACCTTTTGGGGGAAATGTTAGTACCCTTTATGGTTCAATCCTGCACCTTTAGGGGTGCAAACCGATGCAACAATAGCAGCACCTTTAGGGGTTAAATCCTGCACCCTTTAGGAGAGTGTCAGAATGCACCTTTTAGGAGACATGTTAGTACCCTTAATGGTTCAATCCTGCTCCTTTAGGGGTGCAAACAGATGCAACAGCAGCACCTTAAGGGGTTCAATCCTGCACCCTTTAAAAGGTGCAATCCTGCACTCATCATCGAGGAATACTCGTGACATTTGCTCGTACACATATACATATTAAACATGCATGATGTTTCTTGGTTAGTAATCATATAATCAATATATATATTGCTAAAACGTGAATGTAATTGTAACATGATCAGACAAAATAATCTATTGGTTAATGATTGCCGAAGGAAAATAAAAATCACATAATTGATGTGCATTGTAATAATTTGCTTAACAAATCATATGATAAATGTATTTTTATGTGAACACGTGGAAAGTAATCATGAATATGCATGCGATATGCAAACATTTATTTTGCACCTTTTTGGGTTGTTAGGGTTCATTTTCGTGGGAAGGGTGCAAAATCTTATATTGCACCCTTTTTTGAACCCCTTTTCCTTCAATAGGGTTCATTTTTATGTAAAGGGTGCAAACTCTTATTTTGCACCCTTTTTTGCACCCTTTTTTCTTAGAGTGTACGGTTATATGACTAGTGTTTCATTTGTATTTCTACATTGGTCATGTATACACGACAATAATTACAGGATATATATTCTTCACTGCAAGGTTGTTTGACAACTTTTGCTGTTCTGTTGTTACAATACTCATAAAGACCTTCATATGATAATAATCATCGAATGTATTTTCTTTGTTTAATCAATAATGTTATGACCAATTGATACAATAATCATTTACATATGGAAATAATATGGTAATTTTATTGTAAGGTTGTATGAATACTGTTTTATTTCTGTTGCTACAATAATCATATGCATATGGTAAGAACTACTGAATATATTTTGTGTTGTATGAATACTGTTTCAGTTCTATTGCTCCAATAATCGTATATACACACATGATGATAATTACAGAATATTTTTTCTTTGATGTATGAATACTGGTTCACTTCCATTGCTACACTGATACTGCATATACAGTAATACATACAATAAACATATGGACCATTAAAAGGTATTCACGCAAATATTCATGTGAATATTCATTTATATAAGACCATCATAACAAATGATTATAATTACTATAAGGTTGTATGACTAGAGTTTCATTCCATCGATACTTCGCTACAATGGTCATGTATATACGAAAATAATTCAATATTTAATGAACACTCTTTCAGATCCTTTTCTACAATTACCATGTTCATTAGGTAATGAATATATACGCTTTTATAATGTAGTATGAAAATCATGTATATAAGATGGCTTAATAATTTCAGAGTATATTTCAGAGTTATATTGTTGCAATGATTATGTACATTATGGAATAACTGCAGTTAATATTCGCTTTACTATCATGACTCTAAGTTTTGTATGAACACTTCCCCATTTGTATTGCCCGACGATCATGAATATGAAACACTGATAGCAGCGGATATTTTTCATGAAACTTTTAAAGTCATATTGCTACAAATCATTTGAATAATAGTTGATATTAAGTTGTGTCATAGGGAAACTATGATTTGTGAGTTTATCATTCATTTTATTTATTCGGAAGAGTATCATTGGAGCAATGCAACTTTAAGATGGCTGATTATAAAAGGCTACCATATTTAAAAAAAGACAAAGTACACTTTAGATTCAGTCTTTGAAATCAGTTTTGATGACACACGTGTGACATCCATTAATTATGTACCACGTGTATGTGAGGTGTTTTCTTACTGTGTACCGTTCTCAGCAAAATGGCATATTGTAATGATTTGTATATGTATTCTTTTCCTTGTAATAGTTTATTTCAGTTGATATGGTCCTTCATGGTTTAATATCCCAAAGGAATGGATATTAGTATATATTTTGTTTACGTTTTCATTTATTGTATTCAACATACTGTATATTATTTATAGTCATTTTGTATTTGTTTTGTAAATTCAAATACTGCCTTGACTGCATTTAAAATTATATAACGTTTCTAACATGTCTGTAATGTAAATTTGATCATGGATCTAATACCAAGATGTACATGTACAGTACTAAAATCAATTGTACAATTCTTAATAAATACATATGAAAAAAATGTGATTTCTAAACCTGGAGAGTAATCATCCACATGTATATTCCTATTAACATAATCAACATTTTGTCTATGACTTGCAGTTTTGTTTCAATGATCCTGTACATAAGACGATATTTATATTATATTAAGTTGTGGTGACGTTTCAGTTGTGGTTCTGAAGTGACCATTTACATTAATAATATTGTGATGAAGTAATAGATATAGCGAAAGTTTTGCGTACAATTATCATACATTGCCGCGATCTGAGAGACCTGTCTAATGGACCACTATGTTAACATACTTTAGAAGAGTCAAGTTGGAATAAGGCTGCTGATTACATATCATCTTATGTTAGTTTTATGGTTCACTTTATATCAGCTACGATTTAGGTAGCAACCTTTTTTTGATGTTGGGGAGATAACGTTTGCCTCTGTGTTGTTGAGGTTTCTCTGTATGTATTCTTCATGCTCCTGTGGTCATGATTGTGTTTTATTTGTATTGTTGTAATACCGATATACTCATTTGTATTGGATGTTATGCGACCATATGTACATAGTCTAATTAAACATTTCCTTTGTTTTCTTGAGGTTGGTAATTTTTTTTGTTTCTATCTAGCGAATTAAGTTCTGTTTTCTTTTGTTTGTTTGCTTTGATAATAATATTATCCTATCATGCCATGATTGATTTCAATCAATTATTTAAATTTGAATTTGACTTTGATTCATGTGTTAATGCACCACATAGTTTGATAAACTAGAAACTGCCCCAAAGCCCATTTTCCCCTAAATGAACGACTTCAAAGATTATTAATGGACCAACAAATCAATTTAGGTATACGTGCTCTATATTTTCAAATAGCATATATTTTATACAGGATTTTTCTTCGCATAAATTCATCGGATTACTGAATGTAGAAACCGCCCTCTTTGTGTTTGCTCCGATGTATTTTGTTCTTATCAATGGTAGGGCTTTCTCCAGATATGTGAATACATCTTCCCTAAAGTCTTCTTTCGTTGATTAATTTTTAGTGTAATTGAAATACAATTTTTCACAAAAAACAATCTATATCATGCAGATATATCAGACATAATTTTGGGTAGTCCGAGTATTATCATACTTATTCAATAGCGTCATTTTTAGCGATTATAAAAAAGGATATACCAATGAAAAATCAGGTAGAACGTAATTTTGTGCTTTTATTCCTAGATTGTTTAGAAAAAGGAAAGAGCCTTTTAAAGAAAAGAATTTGGAGCATTATAACTGACAGAAATGTGGTAAATAATATGAAATTATATATATGCTTATGTGGGGCGCAGTGACAAGGATGTATGTGAGACTGTGTGATGATCTGAATTGTTCCCGGGGGGAGGGGGTACTCAAATATTAGGACATGCGGGGGTGTGCTACTCTAATAGGTCACTTTTTCACACACAAAATCATGGGCCCCACTTTTAACAAAAATATCATTATAAATGGGTCCGATTTTTCATGCAAACACCCGGAAACACCCGAAAACTGTGAAAATGGGTCGATCGCGAAGGTTTCATGATTTTAAAGAGCGCCATCACGTGGCGCTTCAGACACAAGAGCATGTATTCATGCATTTAAGCAAGAGAATTTCTCCCCGGCTATCAGAGCCCGTTATATATCATCTTCCACCCTGATATAATTGTCCGTGGTCTTAGTCGCGTCAATGCTAGAGATAATAAGACATATCACAAAGTGAGTCCATTAAGTACATGAAAGGGTTCAAACCTAATACTACCGATCCGTGCATTAAAGAGCGAATATTTCAACAGTATATGTGTGCCATTCCCGTGGGCGAAAATAAGAGCAATAAAAGCAGCAGTAATAATCATAGAAAATAATAACAAAGACCATCCTGACACAGGATTTATAAAAGTGAGGGAAAAAACCCAAAAGGTACTAACAAACGAATCATGGTTATGTTGCTTTAGGCTCGTTCAGATATGATCCGGTAATCCTACCCCTCCCCTTCATATTTGAATGAGGCTTAAATAGTACTTCCCGTAGGTACCCAATCCTTAGACAACCCTCCCCCTCCTCCCAACCTTCCCATCAGCATGAATCAGCAGGTCGGATAATCCTTTTTTGATGACGGATCATCTAATCACCGAGTGTGAAGCAAAAAAAAAAAATCAATGAAAACATTTCATTAACATTGTGCCGGGTAATCTTTTCATGTTCTGCAGAATTTACTCATGATGAGATCAATAACTGGACTGCAAAATAGAATTAAACTCCCAATGACGTACACTTTTCACTGTTTACAAACTCAATATTGTAAATGGCAACACATGGGAGAGGGGATGGGGAGGAGGGGGAGAGGAGGGGAGAGGGGGCTCGACTCGCTCTGATGGAGAGTGCTCTTAGTACTTTGCTGTAATTATGCTCACTCTTTAACAAAATTTCTGGTAAGGGGTTGATTGTCCTCCCCCTTCAATCCCACTCAATGGTTGTGCACCCCCCTCCCCACACACACATGTACATGGTCCCCGTAATCCGATGATTTGCGTGTGTCTTAGGAATCACTCTAAAGGTAAAGTTTTAGTAATATATCTAATTCAAAATCCTTGGGGGGGGGGGTGGGAGCGAAATCCAGGCCCCTACCTTTTACCTAGCAGTGCATGCGCATGCAGGCGATAATTAATGTTTATTCGGTGTACATGGTAAAGGATAGACCCAGGCCGGCCGCTAGGAATTAAGAAATATAATCAATAGGTATAACCACTGGCGTACTGATGGGGTTCGAATGTGGTTTATTTCTAATTTGATACCAGTGATTTACAAATGTTGCTGAAATAAATGACTGTCCCGAAAAGTTTCCAGGATTTTTCTCACTTTTTTGGGGTAAATATTAATTTGTTATGCGTTTGTTGGAAATGACAAATCCCCGAATTTATAGTCAGGCAAACAAAAACTAAAGTGCCCCTTTTTACATAAGAAAGATGCCCCCTTTTACTTCAGATAAGCACCCCTTTTTAATTGCAAATAGGTGCCCGTTCCACATTCTTACAAGAGCCTCTTACCAACTCTCATAAGAGCCCCTGTACCTCCGATACTAGCCCTATTCAAATCTGAGAGGTGCCCATTTTACTTTAAAAATTGCCCTTTTCTTTTTTAATAAGTGGCCTTTTTAAAATCTTTGAGGAGTACACCTTCTCACCTCTCATAAGTGCCCCTCTTTTTTCTTTTTTTACACATGCCCCCTTTTTCCTTCTTAGAAATGCCCCCTTTAAATAAAAGGGCCACCTCCCCTTCTCATAAATGCCCTTACTCACACCTTTGATATATACCTCTATTTAAATCTCGTAGGTGCCCCTTTTCCTACGACAAATGCCAATTTTCCTTTGTAATAAGTGCCCCTTTCTATTATCACAAGTGCCCTAATTCATCTCAGGCGAGTGCCCCTTTTCAGGTACAAGAAGTGCCTCTTACCACCTCTGATAAGTGCCTATATTCACCTCTTTAAATTGGCTCTTTTTAAATCTGAGAGGTGTCCCTCATATTTTTGTATACAAGTGCATCTTTTTATTCCTAAAGTGCCCCTTTTCATCCCCGATTAGTGCCTTTATTCAAATTTGAGAAATGCCACATTTAACTTTGTAATTAGTGCCCCATTTCATCTTTGATAAGTGCCCCTGTTATTTTGACACACCCCCAAGTCCTTCCTATTTGATGCCGTTTTCCTTCTGATAATAGCCCCTCATTCTCCTTTGTAATAAGTGCCCCTTTTCCATTTGTATAAGTGTCTTTTTCATCTCTGATGAGTGCCCCATATCAGGTGTGAGAAGTGCCCCATTTTTACTTTGACACGTGCTCCTTTTCTTTTCTAATAAGTGTCATTTTGAACCCCATTTTCGTTTCACCATAAAGTGTGCTCATAATTTAATACAACTAAGAGCAGTTTTTCATTAATTTCGCTCGCATTTAAAGTTGATAAAATTATGTTTCATATTAAATATCTTTTCGGTCTTTCATGATTATTGTGCTTAAACGCCATCAGAATTGTTTTTTTTCCCTCCTCATAAGATGCAGTTATTTGCACTCGCAAATCTTAAAATGTTTACTCGCTCGCTCGCTCGCAAATAAATATATTCAGACCATATCAAGCAGTATATGAGACTAAAAGAAAGAAACATACCTTGAAATCATCCCTGATAATGTAATTACAATGTAGGGGGTATATACCAATGTCTTAAAATAACTATTTTCAATTTGAGGTTTCTCTTTGTAGATGCCCCTTTTTCAGAAAATGCCCCTTTTTGTCCCCCCCCCCCCCCCCACTTTGTAAGACGCTCCACGGCCCCTGGATAATGGAAGGGATAATAAATTATCATCTCAATGCTCAACGTGTGAAGAACATTAATGCAATCAATACATTTGTTATTTTAATAGTGGGTAGATGCAAAGTCCTCTAGCCTCATGATCTAATCAATATAACAAAAAAACAGTACGCCATAGCTTAAACGTAGTTTGTAGGCCCACATCTTGACCGTTATCGTCAATATCCGCCTCCCCCCTTAAAAAACAAGTGCCCGATATTCCACCTGGTGGTGATGCGGATGTTTTTTTCTTCTGCCGCCCAATTTTTTTTTGGATTATTATGCCACTGGGTATCCCCCGAGAAGCGCATCTAAAAAAACAAAAAAACACAACAGCCTGGTCATTTTCGTCAACTAAATTCGTAGAAGTGCTCTGGCAAAAGAGACTACGCCATTAGCTCATATAGATATATTATTATTTCTATATTCATTAATTATTGTTTTTTGTCAAGCGATCGCTCAGTAGACGAAGGAAACTTGGGCCTTGGGGAAGAAAGTGACCGTTAGCATGTACATTTATTCTGTGCATCTTTAACTTGTAGTACGACTAAGGAACACTAGATGGCGCTAGGACTCATTGCTTCACAAAGCTACTATATAGTAAGAGATTCGATCATACAAAGAAGGAGGGCTTGAGTCACAACTAACCTGGGACATTCGACATGCCATAGGTTTGCAGTGGATGCACGTGGGAGTTTCGTCCAATTTGAATGATGATTTTGGAGGTCAATGTTTATTCATGAGCAGTGACGTCTACAACTCGCCAATTTTCGTTTGTTTCGTTCCTACGTGTCTCCTTAATTAGATCAACATTAATTTCATTTGGCGATTGGCTATTACCAAAATGCTTTATGTATTTTAGATCATGCATGAACATTTGTTTCATTCCCACAACCTCCTAGGATGTGTCCACAAATATCTAGAAAATGGTGGTTGTATGAACCGTGCAATTTTTAAGTTACTCAATTACAAACAAGGAAACATTTTCTTATAAGTGAATGTCTATTCTGATAGAAGTTTGTCAAGTAAACCTCAGTGAAGCAGAAAACCTTCAGGCGACCATCGACATCGACGTGGTGCCATATAATACCAAAAAAAGTAAGTAAAGATCAATTGTGTGTGAAGATCTCTGAAATGATTGTGATGTGTTCGTCGTGGCAGTCCAGGGGCTCTCTACATTAGGGACTTTTAGATTAGCACGATCGAAGACAATGGGGATCTTTAGTAGGTCCATGCTACGATCGACTTTCTTGTAATGCACTGCCTTGGATGGACGTCACACGTATCAGTCCGCGAAAATTTAAAAGTCCCGAATGGTCACAACGTATTACTCCCTATTCCATCCCCTTTTATTTTGTCTGACCCTGCTTGAATGAACCCTAATTTAAGTCGTCGACGGTAATATTTTTTTAGAAACAATCAGAAGCTTACAGTAGATTAATTGTTTTGAGCACCATAGCCTTCATACCGTGTGAGTCAAAAAAAAAGTTTACACCTAGAAAATTGCTAATTATTTAAAAAAATCACCTACGAACAGTAAATTAATATACATCTTATGAAAGAGTGTTTTATCCCAATTCATTTGGTATCATTTTTGTGTGGTATGTATTCACGCTTGGATGAACAGGAGGCATTGTTTGTGAGAGTGAGTGATTCGGGATAAAACAGTTTTTCATAAGATGTATAATAATTTATTGTTCATAGATGATTTTTTTTAAACAATAGGCAAAGTTTCTAGGTGCAAACTTTTTTTTGACTCGCACTGTAGATTCGTTTTTGCTCCACTAGTGTGGCATTATGCGATTCAGGTCCAGATTCAGCGTAGTTCGGATGTAGATTACATCTACCCCCCCAACAAAAACTCTGGCAAGGTAAGTTTGGATTAAGTTCGAAAATATTCAGGCTGTATAATCGAATAACTGGGCATGGACGAATACTCTAGTCTAGAAGAACTATTATTCCCTATCCCTCACAATCACCCTTTTAATACCATTATCGTAGCTTGGGTTCAATCGTTGAGAGGGGACTGGTGGTGATGGTGGTGGAGATTGGGGGGGGGGGGGGGGGCTAGTAACAACAATGATGATGATGATGATGATGATGATGATGATGATAGTAATGATAATGACAAAATAGTTGTAATAATCATAATTATAAAAATAATAATAGAAATAATAATAATTAAAAAGAAAATCATAATAATGATAGCAATAATAATAATGATAACAATAATAGTAATTCTACTTTTACTACTATTACTAATAAAAACAAAACAAAACAATATTGCTATCATCAAAACGAAATCAATCAGACAAAATAATAAAATAAAGACATATCTTATCTATTTCAAGTAACAACAACGATGATGATGATGATGATGATGATGATGATGACGATGATGATAATAATGATAATAACAAAATAGTTGTAATAATCATAATTATAACAATAGTAATAAAATAATAAAATAAAGACATATCTTATCTATTTAAAGTAACAACAACGATGATGATGATGATGATGATGATGATGATGATGACGATGATGATAATAATGATAATATCAAAATAGTTGTAATAATCATAATTATAACAATAGTAATAGTAATAATAATAATATTTAAAACAAAATCATAATAATGATAGCAATAATAATAATGATAACAATGATAGTAATTCTGCTTTTACTACTATTACTAATACAAATAAAAATAAAAACAATATTGCTATTATCAAAACGAAATCAATCAGACAAAATAATAAAATAAAGACATATCTTATCTTTTTCAAGGTTTCTTTATTGATCTGTCTGCTGTATAGAATATAGATTTGGCAAAGTAATACTAATCCTCTAAGGATTGCTCATAAGAATATAATTATAAAATGTATTACATGTACATGCAGCATTATGCACTAAAGGGGATTTCTTTTGCAGCTCACACCTTTGGTTGACCCATAAAACAATCACAAGCACATCATTCAAACTAATCATATGTTAGTTATCATTGCTATTTCTCATTGTAATTATAAATCATGATTTCTAGAAGAAAAAATAAAGGCACTCATGAGGCGATCTTGGAATGTTTAATTTTAGTACACAATAAAGTCGTTTTTTAACATCAACATTAACTCTTTAAAGAGAAGGTTGAGTTCTGGGAAGAAGTGAAAAATTATTTGTGAGCGTTGTCATTCTTATTATGCAAGTGTGGAAGAACATCAGATAAGACATGTTCCCTGAAAAGCATGGCTCTTCAAGTGCCTTCATATTCTAAATATGTCATGTAACATCGTAAAAATCCAGGGTATGATTTTTACCCCACGTGTTCGTGTAGTCCCATATACATCTTTCTGTGTACAGTGTTTGAAACTTTATCAAGACTTGGCCAAATTTCTTATCATTTTGATGATTCCAGAACCTTGCAATACACACAAATTCTTATATGCTAGGTGATCAACCTTTTCTGGTCGATTCCACACCGTTTCTTTCACAATGCAATCGCATGACCAGAACTCAACTTCATCTTTCAGGACACGAATTATTTTTCGGGCTAAATTGATCACAAAAATGTTCTTCAAATTGGCAACAACAATGATTTATCTTTCATTGCTACATTGATGTAGCAGTGTGTGAAAAATGTTTGCCCTTTTCTATAGGGCTCTGAATCGAAAGTTATGGAGCTAAACTACAAAATGTAGAACTACTGTCATGAAAGGTTTAGAGTATTGTGATACGTAAATTTGAGTGCAGTACAACAATACTTTGTATAATTTGTATCTTTATTATTTTTTGCAGAAAATATGTATCTTTCTTTAATTTCAAAGCGGATATAACATATATTCTCACAATTGTCTACAACACACATCAAACACCGATTTAAAACTAACGACAATACAGCAGACAACACTAGCAAGCATACTATTTTTTTTAAAGGAATCTTTGCTAGCTGTTCAACGCAGTATAACAGCTTTCACATCCACGTTAAGTATCTAATCTAATCCTCAATGTATTTGAAATAATGCTTTCCTTGCAGTAACAAAGTGTTGCACACACTGCTCCACACTATTGGGCACTTAAAGCCTCATTGCACTACTTATAGCTACTTGCGCCCTCTATATAGAAAACAATGCCTAATCGGTGACCATTAGTCCCCCATGATCCTATTTTTATTATGTTAATTGAGAGCTAATTTGATGAGATAGCCACCTGTCAGTGACCATGCAGGGAGGTCTAATCGCTCCTGGCAAAACTAGTGCGGTGGGGGCTTTAAACAATAGTGTATCATCAAAAAAGGGAACGAGGTGTGCATATCAATACAATCCATATTTCTTTAACACAATAAGGGAAACTTTTATAGAACTTTCTTCAACTTGTAAACAGATGAAGCTGTCAGAGTGCATTTAAGCCTATCTGCACTAGTTTGGCCAGGAGGGATTAGACCACCCTGCGAGGTCACTGGCAGGCGGTTATCTCATCAAATCAGCTCTCAATTAACATAAGAAAAAGAGGATCATGGGGGACCAACGGGCACCGCTTAGGCCTTGTTGGCTATGAGGGCACAGGTAAATACAAGTAGTGCAGTCCCGCTTTAATGGAAAGCCTACACAATCACTTGCAGACTAACTAGACTCTGTTGATTCGTAGATCATCTGAGATGACCTCTGCTCCTGGTTGAGGAAGGAAAGATCATGAGAGTTCAAAATAACAGGAAATAACACCAACCTCGTAACGATAGATTCATGCAACGCATGTGTTTAAGCAATTGACCCTTTTTTTTTCTGTATGCAAATAGACTGTTATATTAAGTTTTGATAGTTCAAACTCTGCATGGGGAATTTTTAATTCAACTAATAGTGGTAGACTGGGATTTAAAAAGTCACCCTTTTTTATCAGTCATATTGACGTTTTTGTAAAATATATATAGTTTAACAATATAGATTGGTGGCTATAAAATATCTGAGTTTGGATAAAACACTTATACTTCTTGAAAGCTTAGAAGATATATTAGCAATGTGATACTTCCAGTCAAGTGACTCGAAAGGTGCGTAAGGCCGATTTGTTGGTCTCGATCGCTGGCTGTCTGTAATCCAAACTAAGTGAGCGATTTTACTGATTACAAATGGGGGAAAGAAGGATTGAAAGATATCCAAAAGGAAAAATTTAAATAGATACATCTCACATGCAACATTATTATGGATAAACAATGGGTGATCGAGAAAAGGGTAAAAGCCGAATTATTATACCAACTGCAGGCAGTATTTGGCAAGTTTCGAGTCGATCGAGTGCTCGATGCGTGTACTTTCATTTTGTCCTCGCGGTTTTAGTTTTCCTTCTTTACGGAAATCATGCTCGTTTCCCCTTTTTTCCTTTTTTTTTAATTTTTAAAAACGTGTCTTTTCTACCAGTATCGTCTGTTGTTATATTATTACTGGGCAATGAGGAAGTGGTGATTTGATTAGTTTTTAACAACATTCATTGTTTAGAACACATCAGTAATACTTTTGCAATTTATTGTGGATCTTATACCAAGCTGAACAGAAACAGAGTCTGTATCTGTATATAACTGGTGATTTGTTAATTAAATACGTGTATATATGGTGAACAGACAAAATGATTCTCCTTGGAGTAAGAAAAAAAATCCAAATTGACTGATTGACATCACGAAGAATACAATACAGCGTTGGTTAGCTTTTTTTTCTGTGTTGTATATTCTGCTTGCAGTAGGTAAGATAATTATTTAGGTGATCTGCCTCGTAGCGTAGCAGATCACTTATTGATGACGTCAGAATCAATCTATCTCCCAGCTTTTCTCTCTGAATGGGTTTTGTTTGCTTCATATCTCATGAGTGACATGGTTAATGACAAGTTATGACGACATGTGCCACGTGCGTGATTATTGATCCAAACGAAGACCTTTTTTTTTAATTACTGATGCGTAACGTCATCTAGGCGCCGTTTTGTTAATTTCTATTATTGAACATGCGTACCGTCATACATTTCTGAATGATATTGGTATGCATAAACTTGACGTCATGGGTAAACTTAAAAGTTGGTCAAAATGCTTATTAGACAAATTTACTAAACGTTTCAGGACTTTTTAAACATTTCCAAAATTTGCGCACGGAGACTTTATGCGCGCGTGTTTTTGCTTGTACCGTCCGTACTGAATGTATTAATTCAATTTGTATTAACTAGTGCAGTGTTGCTTAGACCATTCGTAGTAATTTGGCGCACGCACGCATATGCGTGCGTGCGCCAAATTACTACGAATGGTCTAAGCAACACTGCACTAGTTAATGGCACTGGTTTTTTAACTTATACCAAATGTGTCCACAAATGGGTCCAAAATGAAATTATGTTTACTCACTTCAAACTTGTATTTTTATGATCAGGACTTATCATATTTTTGAGAAATGCAAATTCTGGACCTTAATCTATCTCCTTATTTATTCACTAGATATGAATACTTTGAGTTTTTACAATTTTATTGTGAACTATAGCATATCTTATAACTGTGATATAAAACTCATTTGCTATTAACTACACCTTTAAATATGTTGGGTCTTTAAGAATATGTTTCAGAGATTATTCATGCAAATTGTTGAGTTCCTATCTTGAAAAATACAGATTTTGTATCCCTTGAAAGTGAAAAATAGCTCTAAATTAGGGTTTTGACAATAACAAGTTTTTATTTCAATAGGTAAAATGCTTTTTTCTTAGGTCAAACTTATTTTATTATAACAACTGATGATATAAGGTAAATACATGCAAAAAAATTGGGAACCAGTGCATTGCCTAATATTTTTCATATGACACACCACTGATGTTTCGGACGTTACACACTGTTAACATTATAACTTTATTCAAGTTAATTGCTTTTCTTTAGGTATTATTGACCTCAGTTACATTAATTGTTTGCAGAAAAATACCTCTGTAACATTTATGGAAACAAATTGTGCAGTTTTAATTAGTTTAGCACATACATGTATACCAAGTTTGTCTTCATCGACCACTCAATTTATGTAAGGTATTATTATTCATTTCAAGAACGTGTACCGTAGTTAAAAATGCTTATGTGATCTAACAGAGTGAAATATGAAGCTAATAGCAATTGTAGTCATCAAAATCAAAAGAAAGAGAGAAGGAAGAGAAGGGAAAGAAAAAAGGGAAAAGAGGAGATAAAGGGAAGAAAAGAAAAGAAGGGGGATATCAGTTGCAGTTTTCCCGCCAACAAGTTGGGGATCGGGGGGGGGTGCAAATGGCCCTTGTCTCCCCCCCCCCCCTTCTACAGCAAACTTAAAGAGAGAGAAAAGAAGAGAAGGGGAAGGGAAAGAAAAGAAAGGTACGGAGATCAATTGTGATTTTTCCCACCAACGCGGTGTGGATCGGGGGCGAAAGGCGTTCGCCTGTCCTCCCCTGGCCCTCAGCAAACAAAAAGAGAGAGAGAGAAATGGAAGGAAAAGAAGGGAAAGGGAAAGAAGAGAGAAGAGGAAAGGAAGAAGAAAAGAAAAGGGGTCCGACAGGGCCTTGCCGCCCATGCTGTTGCCTCCCCCCCCCCGCAAAACAAGAGAGAAGGAAGGAAAGGGAAAGAAACAAAAGAAGAAAAGAAAAGAAGGGATATCAGTTGCAATTTTCCTGCAAACAAGATGTGGATCGCGGAGAAAGGGCCTTTGCCTCTGCCCC
>JAVYIG010012439.1:0-53647 GCA_035222895.1 Strongylocentrotus droebachiensis | reverse complement strand
TGTAATGTTCTCGATTCTTAATTCTTGTTTAGCCCCTCCCGCGTTTCTCGCGGAAGCTATGACGTTTCATTTAATTATCAGAGAAAGAAGACGATTCATTGTACCGGTCCCGACTCTTAATCCTTGTCTGAATTCAGTCCCCCCCCCCCTCCCGCGCTAATCGCGGAAGCTTTGAAGTTTCAATACATTATTACTCTTAATCCTTGTCTGAATTCATTTTCGCTCATCCCGCGCGAAATGCGGAAGCTTTCAAGTTTCATTAAATTATCAGAGAAAGAAGACGAATCGTTTTATTATTGTGTCTTTGTCTAAATTCAGTTCCCCCCTCCCACGCGAAAGCTTTGTCGTTTCATTTAATTATTACTCTTAATCCTTGTCTGAAATCATTCTCACGTTTCATTAATTATTGGAGAAAGATTAAGACGATTCGTTGTACCGTTCTCTACTCTTAATCTTGTCTGAATTCAATTTCCCCACTGGGCCCCTTAACGGTATATGTGCAGTGTTACATGATGTAAGTATGGAACGCTCGTTCGCAAATCTGTGCATGCTCAGCCCGAGTGGTGGGTAGCATGTTATCTCCCGACAGTGCTTTGCACAGTAGCTTCTGGAAAGGAATTAGTGTTACTGTTAGTGGCCACTATAAGGCCCTTAGTGACTATAAAAAACATATGCTCTTCCTGGCTATTTGGGAATGGGTCAGTTTGCAAGAAATAATGGAGAAACATTTTGTTGAAAATCATGTGATATCACGAACATTTATACATTACTTGTGAAAATAAGTCATGGTTCAATTTTATTTGGGGGGCTGGCGCCCCCCCTAGCCCCCCACCAGTACGCCAGTGGTGGCAGGGACAATTATGGCAATTTAAAACCCTGCCAAATGGGCTTAGCTCTGCCCCCAGGCTATTTACTAAGCTTCTCAAACCTGTGTTTGCCTGTCTTAGACAATCCAAACACAAAGTTGTTGGATATTTGGATGACACTATAATTATTGGTAAAACCAAGTCTAGAACACTAGAATCCGTGACAGCTACTACAATGTTGCTGAGTAGACTGGGATTCATAATTCATCCAATAAAGTCGGTGCTTGAACCGACTCAAGACATTGAATTTCTTGGATTCAGACTTGATACAATTAGAATGGAAATTACACTGCCTGTTAACAAAGGCAAAGACGTAAGAGAGGCATGCATTGGGTTGCTAGAGAAGAAAGCCCCCTCCATAAGGGAAGTTGCGAAGATAATTGGGAAAATAGTAGCAACTTTTCCAGCTTCTCAGTATGGGCCACTGCATTACAGGGCACTAGAGAAAAAGAAAATAGCAGCATTAAGGTGCAATAAAGGGCACTTTGACAGACCCATGGTACTTTCACCTAAATCTAAAGATGAAATAAACTGGTGGGTTTCAAATGTTACTTCAGTTAAGTGCCCTATGCATCATGGGAAATTCATGATGGAATTGCGCACCGATGCCAGTGGAAAAGGCTGGGGTGCTACAGATCTAAAATCACAAACGGGGGGCAGATGGAACAGCCAAGAATTAGCTAGGGCTCACAATAATGAAATAAATTATCTTGAGACCCTTGCAGCAGGCCTCGGGTTGAAAGCTTACTGTTCTAACATGAGAAATACACATGTTCTGATTAGGCTTGATAATATGACGGCAACTGCGTACCTCAATAATATGGGAGGTATTAGATCACACTCCTGCAATGAAATGGCCAGTGAAATTTGGGAGTGGTGTAAGGATAGAAATATTTGGTTAACGGCTGCTCATCTCCCAGGTACTCTAAACGTCGAAGCAGACCGCATGTCTAGGAAATTTAATGACAACATTGAATGGATGCTCGATAGGGCTATGTTCAAGTCAATAGTGGGTAGATATGGTCTGCCAGAGGTAGATTTGTTTGCAACTAGGCTCAACGCTCAGCTACCAAAGTATATTTCGTGGATGCCAGACCCTAATGCTTGGGCAGTGGATGCATTCACCGTAGACTGGGGTACTCTCAATTTTTATGCTTTCCCACCTTTCAACATAATTCCAAGGTGCCTACAGAAGATTAAAGTAGACAATGCACGAGGCTTATTGGTGGTACCAAACTGGCCTACACAAGCCTGGTTCCCCATTCTTGAAGAAATGTTGCTCGAAGAGCCCATGCTTTTGCCATGGAACATTTCACTTCTCACTCAGCCAGTGTCTGGCAGTCCTCACCCTCTCACTAATCTTGATCTCCTTTGTTGCAGGCTTGGCGTGCACACTGTGACCTACATGGATTAACAGAGAGAACTACAGACATTATTGGTGCATCATGGAGAGAATCAACAAATTTTCTGCGAACAGCACAAACTTCCATGGATGCAGGCTAAAGCTAAGGATATTTTAGAGTTTTTCAGTGACCTTTTTTACAGACATAATGCTAGCTATAGTGCTATCAATACAGCAAGGAGTGCCCTGGCATCAGTCATGAGTTTGGATGATAGCAACTATACGATTGGTTCACATCCTATCATAAGCAAGTACATGAAAGGTGTTTTCCAGCTAAGAACTCCAACCCCACGCTATGCTCAGGTTTGGGACGTCAGTATTGTATTGGATTACCTTCGTCTTCAACCAGCTAATGATAAGCTTCCTTTGTGTAAATTGACTCAAAAATTGAGCATGTTACTTGCGCTTACTTCAGCACAAAGAGTACAAACTCTGTGGAACCTTAATTTGGACAAGATGTGTTTGAAGGCAGACTCGGTGGAATTCCACGTTGAGCCTGCTTAAGCAGAGTAAACCAGGAAATGTTGGTATAATGGTCAAGATATCAGCATTCCCAGAGGATGAACGGCTTTGTGCCGTACATTGCATTGAACAATATATAAAACTGACAAAAGAAATAAGGAAGTCAGAGAGACACCTGTTCATCTCGTTTCGGAAGCCACACAAAAGGGCATCCTCGCAAACAATTTCGAGATGGATCAGAGTTGTGATGAAAAATTCTGGCATCGATACGGACCAGTACAAGTCTCACTCTACAAGGGCAGCATCTACTTCAATAGCCAAGAAGATGCACATCCCAATGGATGTGATTCTCAAGCATGCCGGTTGGGCCAATGAGAAAACTTTTGAAAAGTACTACAACAAACCAGTGAATACGGGACATTCTACTTTCACTCAAGCAGTCCTACATCACTGATTCTGATTTCTACCAGGACCAGGTTAGCTATTCCTGATATTTTGTTGACAAATTATTGTCGCATATGTGACTACTGAGCTTTGAAGTCTCATGTATTCTCGTTACCGAGAAATATGAAATAAAATAGGAGGATTAAACGAGAACTTACAGTTTGAAGTTTGATCCGTATTTTATGAGTATTAGGAGGTTAGAGAAAAAATGCCCTACCTCTCCCTCCCTTGCTCAGGATCATTAGTATGTTCTCATCAGTCCTATTTTATTTATTTTATTTGTTCATCAGTAGTCACAGTTGCTTTGAAGATTGATTGTAGCGTTGCGGGCGGGCTCTCATGTATTCTCTAACCTCCTAATACTCATAAAATACGGATCAAACTTCAAACTGTAAGTTCTCGTTTAATCCTCCTATTTTACAACATAAAATGTTTAACTGGTACTGTATCCTTTTTTGAGGCAGTCACACACATCTATGATAAGTACTATCATAGTTCTAGACCTATTCGTTTTACAAAACTGCTCATGTTCATCTGATGACAATATTATAATGCATCCGCCTATTCATAAGGCCAAAAAAAAAAAATTGTTTGGTTGTCCTCGATTGCTTTTCTAGAGTAGGGGCGGGCGGGCGGAATTTTTTTTTTTTATTTTTTTTTTTTAACTTCATTTTTTTTTTTTTTTTTCCCCATTTTTTTTTTTAAATATTTTTTTTCCATAAAAAAAAAAAATCATTGGGATTGTCAAGCATTTAAATAAACAAAGTCTATAAAACACTTTAATATGGTAAAATACTAGTTTAATGTACAATGAATATCAAGACCAACACAGAAAGTATTTTGGGCTTTGAAATACAGCACCTTTTAATCTCCATTGTACTACTTATAGCTACTTGCGCCCTCTATGTAGCAAACAATGCCTAATCGGTGACCATTGGTCCCCCATGATCCTCTTTATCTTATATTTACTGAGAGCTGATTTGATGAGATAACCACCTGTCCAGTGACCGTGCAGGGTAGTCTAATCCCTCCTGTAAACTAGTACAGATGGGCTTTAAAATGAGTTTAAGAATGCTCAGAACCTGGTTTGAATGAACGGCATTTTGACATAGAAAAATAAAAATGGCAAGTTTAATAAATACCTAATTGCGTACTGAAAAGACAAAACTGGCAAAGGGACGCATTTTGATCCTTGCAAATGCATAAAATGGTATGTTTGGCACTTACGATTGCTCCCCAAAAAAAATTGAATAAAAAAAAAAACAAAAACAAAAACAAAAAACAATTGAATAAAAAAATAATAAAAAATTGAATACAAAAAAAAAAAATATTAAAAAAAAAAAAAACATACGAGCGGCCCCAAAATGATGAGCGGGCGGTCGAGGACAACCAAATGATTTTTTTTTTTTGGCCTAAGTGCACGATTTAACTTTAATTCCTAAGCAGTAAACTCGTCTTAAATCTCTACCAAATAGGTGAATATGAGGATATAAAAAGAAATCAGCGACTGGAAAATGTTGCTTCGTTATTCTTCATTCAAATGAAAACAGAAAATCCATCAAATATACTCCTTAACAACAACAAATCTAAGCTCTGACAGGATAGCATTTACGTAGGGATATCACTGCCATTCACTCTCACTGAGCCCATGACTCCCGTTCGTGACGTCACGGATAGAGGCCCGACTCTACGTACGTGCACTTCCGGGTTTCAGACTTAGATATTTTGGCAGAGTTTACTCGAATAAATTCATTATTCTAAACTTGTTTTGTCGGGTGGACACCATTTTGTGTTATTATGGGGGTTAAAAGCTTTCTATTTATGTAATTATCTCAATATTTGGGATTGTCTTAGAGTATCAACTTTAAAAAGGAAAAGAGGCACATGTTAAAATAAACGGGGCACTAATCAAAGATGAAAAGGCTAATTATGAGAAGGGAAAGCGGCACTTATAAGAAGGAAAAAGAGCATTTATTAGGAAGGATAAAGGAGACGTGTCAAAATAAAAGGGGCATTTTATAAGATGAAAATAGCACTTATCAGGAGGGGAAGGGGCACTTGACAAAGTAAAGCGAGTATCTCTCATAATTGAATAGGGTAATTTACAAGTGATGAAAAGGGCACTTATGAGAATGAAAAGGAACTATTTTCATAGATAAAAAGGGGCATTCATGAAAAGGGAAAGGTGCTCTTTTTTAAATGGGGGCACTTATCATAAAGGAAAGGGAGCACATGTGAAAATATAAGGTGAGATTATCCGAGTTAAAAAGGGGTAGTTATTAAAAGGGGAAGGGGCACTTTTAAAAATTAAGGAAAAGGGGAACGTGTCAAAGCAAAAGGGGAACCTCTCAGATTTGAAATGGGCAATTATCAGAGGTGAAGGGGGCGCTTATAAAATTTGAGAGTAAAGAGTAAGATCTCAGCTTTAAATTGGCGTAGGCCATTATTTGATTCAATTTTACCAATTTGTTACTCATGTGGCCGTTGCCGTCAGCCGCGATGTGCAAATTGTTCTTTTCCTTTTCGATTGTACGATTTGGAGACACTATAATTTGCATTATTGGTGGCTAGCCTCTTCCTTATTTGTCGCTTAATGGTCGCCAGTTTCAATGAGCGCTATACACCGGCCTGGAGACAATTTCTTGACCAAAACCCTGCGATCGTTTACAGTTGTTATCCATTTTCCTACATTTGTGACGTTATTTCATGTAAGTAAGACTCACAATATATAAAGTGTATTCTGTATTGATTATGGTGCATGTCACTATGATTAGCTCTGAGATTCTATTTGACTTTTTGAGCGTTTTCTTTGAAAACTAAACCAACTTTGTCTCACTGCAGCAAGGCATAGATAGTCAATGCTAATGCGTATTGACCTCTAGCACTGCACTACGTGTTAATAAGCAGCATTTAAATACATAATAGTTTATATACTCATAACACAGAGATGTACACAATTATGCCGATGCGGCTGATCGGCAAGTTTGACAGTGGACTCACAATTTGATTTTTTAAATTATTTTTTCTAACATCGGAAAGGTTTAACAATTGTATTTTACTGCTTTTTAGGTTCATCAATCGTCACTAAAGTAGCGATTTTTGAGTGAAATCAGTTGAGTTTGTACAGTGGTGTTTGAAATGTTGAGAATCAATAGCACAGCTTTTAATACACAGCCAGGATAGTAATGCACCGGCACCTATGTGTGCTTTGCATTGTCCATGATACAAATACAATCAGCGCTGTGCCTGTAAACTGTACGCCAGGCCAGGGCAAGCCACACAGCTCACACTAGACTGAGCTAGCTGTGAGCATGTGAGTCACAGTCTACATGTACTTCTACTTCTATTCCGCTACTTGCCAAAGCCTGTTCAGCATCTAGACAAGGGTGATCTTCTGCCGACGGTGGACGGCTTGTGTGAATTTGTGCCTAATAGTAATTGTAGAGTCTATACATGTTTATGCCATTTGTTATGGGGCAGGTAAAAATGATAAAAATGATAAAAATTATGATGATGCTGTAACTATTCGCAGCTGATGGCTTCCTTGAACTGCTTCAATGTGGGCAGCTCAATGATATTTGTAGGAAGCTCATCCCAGTCTTTCATGGTGCGAGGAAAGAAGCTGTATTTGTCTAGCTGCACTATCCTGGCTGTGTATTAAAAACTGAGACGACCTCTATTGATTCTCAACATTTCAAACAGTGACACCACTGTACAAAACTCAACTGGCTCACTCGAAATGGGTTCTTTAAGTTTAGTGACAATTGATGACACCTAAATGGCACTAGTTCAGAAGTCTATCCAAAATTTGACCCGTAACTCCGGCGTGGAGATTATACAAATAACGCATGGCCCAGCATGCAGCGTGCGATAGCGGTGAATGCAGTAGTCTACATGCCAGGTTTCTTTAGATTGGTGCCGCCTCTGTGCAACGAGCCGCTTGCGGTGAGTTCACAGTGCGTGCCATCTGAAGAAACCGAGCATAGAGTCTACACTGCATTTACATTACGCACAACAGGGTCAAGTGCGTTATTTGTTTTATAAAATAGCGACACATGACAATCGAAACAAACAAAAGTTTAGATCAAAAGTTAGAGTAGGGTGTCTGATCGCGCACCCGATGTTGTGTGCTAAAATTCTTCCCATAGAGATTGCACGCATCCATGTGCAGTCTACGTACATGTACGTGCATTGCGCGACCATGCAAAATTGGTCAATGATTTTATGAACAAATTGAAATTCAAACCTTATTGCTCGTGATCCTGAAGGTGAAACTCAATAAATGAGGTGTCATATGAAAGAGCAGGTTTTTCTTCATATTCCCCAAAGGGGCGCGCCCCCCGGAATTCTAAAAATATCTTGGTCAAAACAGCGATTGAAATGTTGTTTGCATCCTAGCTCCAAAATTTGCCACTTTCCTGAAGCGCGCCCCCCGGGCTTATGTCGGGCTAGACATAAGGAAAATATCTATGCAATTATTTTTTTACTAGCCCCAAGAGATCACACGCGATAACAGTTTGAAAATATCCTTCCCCCCATTTGTTGGATCAGCTAATTAGGGAGGTGAAAAAAGAAAGGTTAACAATTAATTAAACTTGATTGAACTCACTGCTAAATAGTCTTAAAATCACTTGTAAACTATGTGCATAACTGTGAAAGTGGTAACGAAAAGAGGAGGAAGAAACAGAAAATCTAGAGGACAATATGAAACGAATATTATGGAATACAAATAAGAAAAAATGGTGATATGATGTTGTAATGTTATGATAAATTACTTTGATAAAAAATACTGTAACTGTAAATTTTTAGCTCACAGCTACATTGTACATGTACTACTACTAGCTAGTTTTCAATAAAGCCAACACAAATAGTTTGCCTTCTATTTCTATTCTGCTACTTGTCAAAGCCTGTTCAGCATCTAGACAAGGGTGATCTTCTGCAGACGGTGGACGGCCTGTGTGAATTTGTGCCGAAATATATACATGTTTATGGTGCAAGTAAATACATTTATTTGTAAAGTGATTAAAAAGTGTACAGAATTTTGTCTCTCTCTTCCAACTAGTTTTCATTTCTTTTGTCACCCTAGCTATTGGGAGTTGATGTCATGCCAGGAGAGTCATGGACTATAACTACATGAACCAGCCAGGCAACCAGCACCAGCACCCAGTCACCGAGTACATGCACCCTACCACAGCACACTCACAGCATGGCGTGTACCAGCAATCCATACCACTGCACCAGCCATCCCAGATACCCTACACCGCCGGCATGCTGCCCCCTGAGTTCAGGGTAGGGATTGGCAGTGGGCATGAACCCGTTGGTTCGTCACAACTTGGGGAGGTCGCCAGGAATGAAAATGTTGTTACCATGGTGACTGTATCAGGTGAGTAGTCAATTAACCGGCCATTGCCAAAGTGGAGGTGATGTGGTATAGAGGTTCATTCACTTGACTCTCAGTCCAAGGGTTGAGGGTTCAAATCCCACTCGGGCACTCTGCCACTCTTCACGTAGGGGTAATAGTACCGGTACCTGATATGCCAAAACACGTTTTTTTTAGGGTGTTTATTTGAACCCCGTAAGTGATGTTTTCCTGGCATCTATTAACACAATGGAGACCATAAAAAGCAGTGGTTGATAACGTCTTTTTAAATCAAGTAACAGTTTAATACACAGTTATATCCAGAGTTATCATGTGTTTGGTTAAGTTACCAGATGAGTTGAATATCTTCTCACAATATTTGCACTTGAAAGGGTTTCTCTCCAGCGTGCGTTCTTTTTTCTTTCTTTTTTTCTTTTTTTTTCCTTTTTTTTTTTTTTTTTTTGGGCCGCCCAAGGGGGGGGGGTTTTAAACCCCCTAAACCCCCCCCCCGTAGATCCGCGCCTGAAGGAGAAGGGGTAGGTGTGTGTGTTTGTGTTTTCTTTTTGAATTGTTTTATTTCCAGATCACACCTAAAACATTTTCGTAGAGAACAATCTTACAAATCATTTCTGTTTACACTACGAAACTCCTAGATAATTGTAGTTGTTATTTGATGTAAAAAGAATTCATTCATTCAAAATTGTTTCACGTTAGTATGGCTGACAAATAAGCTTGTAGTCCTGGTTATTAGTTCTGAACAACACAGCCTGCGTGTGTGCATCCCGCATATGATATGGGCATCCATGAACTCCTCCATAGCAAAAGTGCATAGGATTGAACGTTTGGCCAAAAAATAGATTGTATAATGAACTCAGCGTATGCATTACAGGGCTTAAATTAATCCAAGGCCACCAAGGCCATGGCCGTGGATGCCCTTTTGATTGGCCTCAATGCCCCTCTCATTGGCCTTGGGCTTCTAAGGCCCCCCCTATGATCTCGGCCGTGAAACGACCGATCGCCGCAAAAATTTGCGTACATGTCAAGTGAAGTGTATAGAATACTATGGTAATTTCAATTTTTTTGAATAACTCACTCATTTGCATATTTATGGTAATTTATGCAAATAAGGTCATCAAATTCACATTTTTGCCCATAAACCAGACATTCATATTTAAGCATTCTTTCTCACTACATATATTTGTTAGACCATTTGGAATAATAATACAACACAAAAAATTGAAAAACCAGGGTTATTCCTTATGTTATCTATTGTTTTGATAATTTCTTATGTATTTCTTTGTCTTTTTAACTTATGTATTTTATTGTTATGCCTCCGCCACCGAAGGTGGTGCCGGAGGCATCATGTTTTCAGGTTGTCCGTCCGTACGTCCGTACGTCCGTCCCGTTTGACCGTGATCACAATATCTCAAGAACCATTTAAGATTTAAACTTAAGACTCGGGAATAGTATTTATCACCATAGGAAGACGATCTGATTAGATTTTGGAGTACGTAGGTCAAAGGTCACAGGTCACAGAGGTCAACTTATGAAATTCCTTGTATTGAGTTTGTTAGCGCGATATCTCAAGAACCATTTGAGATTTAAACTTCAAACTTAAGGAAAGTATGTATCACCATAGGAAGACGATCTGATTAGATTTTGGAGCACGTATGTCAAAGGTCAAGGGTCACAGAGGTCAACTTATGAAATTCCATACATTGAGATTGTTATCATGATATCTCAAGAACCACTGGAGATTTAAACTTCAAACTTAGTGATAGTGTGTATCACTATAGGAAAACAATCTGATTACATTTTGGAGCATGTAGGTCAAAGGTCAAGGGTCATAGAGGTCAACTTATGAAATTCCATACATTGAGATTGTTATTATGATATAAAGAACCACTGGAGATGTAAAAACTTCAAACTTAAGGATAGTATGTATCACCATAGGAAGACGATCTGATTAGATTTTGGAGCACGTATTTTAAAGGTCAAGGGTCACAGAGGTCAACTTATGAAATTCCATACATCATTATGTATGCAAAAACAGCTTGTGATCGCGTTATCTGAAGAACCGATTGATGGATTCCTGCCAAACTTTGGTCATGTATGTATCTTGCAAAGCCAATGAACTGATTAGATTTTGGGGTCACGAGGTCAAAGGTCACAGCGCACATTGTGTATGCAAAAACAGCTCGTGATCGCCTTATCTCAAGAACCGATTGATGGATTCCTGCCAAACTTAGGTCATGTATGTTACTTGCAGAGCTGATGAACTGATTAGATTTTGGGGTTATGAGGTAAAGGTCAAGGTCATGCGGCTCATTATGTATGCAAAAATAGCTTGTGATCGTATTATTATTAGAACAGATTGATGGATTCCTGCCAAACTTAGATCATTTATGTATCTTGCAGAGCCAATGAATGGTTCATAAGATCAAAGGTCATGGGCTCATTATGTATGCAAAAATAGCTTGTGGACGCATTCTCATTAGAACTGACAGATGGATTACTATTTAACTCAGGAAATCTTGCAGAGCCAATGAACTGAGTAGATTTTAGGGTCATGAGGTCAAAGATCAAAGGGTCATATATGTATATGAGAAATTGCTTGTAATCACAATATTCTGAGAACATGTTAATGGATTACAATTGAACTTGAATTTGAAAAATTTCTTCCGTTTCGGTTTGTAAAATTGCTCTATGACGGAGGCATCATTTTCGACTGCGCACAGTCGAATTCCATCTAGTTTTTGTTGTTTTAATTCATTTCCAACTATAATTCAACTATTTTGACCCCAAAATAAACACCTAAACTATAAACAAGACCAAATAACCAATGTTTTATCTCTTTATTTGAAAAATGAGATTTCCATATGTTTTGTACACAAATCACAAAAATGAGCGATTTTCGGGCTGACATGCAAAGACAAAAAGACATGTGACTTTGTAATGGTAGGTCTGATTTTCGAAAAATTTCTTTCAAAAGATGCGCAAGACTCGAAAGAAAAAAGTCACAAAATTTCAGTGCAAGATTTTCTTGCGTTAAAAAATTATCGCGAAAAATGTCGAGGGGGGCTTCTAAAGCCCCCCCCCCCCCCCCCCCCCGGGCTAAATAGGGTTAAGATTAATTAATTTTGTTGTTTGATTTCCATGCTTAGATCAGGACGTTCATACAACACTCCTCCAGATGCAGAATGATTTAGCACGCAACCACCCCATGAGGTACACAACACCAACCATTGCTGGGCATATTCAAACATCAGGGGCTAGACCAGGCAGTCACCAAACACCACTAACAACGAGCATGGTGCATATCAGACCCAGGCAGGATACAACAACTGCGCCGAGCACCGTCACCCTTCAACCACACATGGTACCAGCAGGAGAGCAATCGGCACCACCACAAACTAGCTCAGCACCTAGCCTTGCACCATCTGAACAAGCAGAGGCACCGGTAGAAGCTGCTGATACCACCAGTGAACCGGAGGAAGCCCCTCTGGGTGGCCCTCTACCAGAAGGGCTGGCATACAGGAAGCTCGGGCAGAAAACTGTCTGCGTGGTTGCGGATCGGACACTGCCTGCAGGGGTGCGCTTTGGTCCTTTCAAGGGAGCATTTGGCAAGGGCCCTATTCACTTCAATAACATCTTGTCTTGGGAGGTAGGTCTTGGTTACCACCAGGGATCTGGGAAATGCATGCACAGAAGATACTTTATAGTAGTAGTAGTGGTAGTGATAGTTGTAGTAAAAGTAGTAATTTTAGTAGTAGTAGTAGTAGTAGTGGTAGTGGTAGTGATAGTTGTAGTAAAAGTAGTAATTTTAGTAGTGGTAGTAGTAGTGGTAGTGGTAGTGATATCAATAAAATAGACGGTGATTACATAATACATCATCGTCTTTTTGTCCCCATTTTTCCTTTATTAAAAAAAAAATGTAATGTAAAGTTAATATGATTATTCCTCGTGTTAAAGATGTAAAGATCATTAAGGTTCATTGTCATATGCTAAAGTTATTGCAGGTTTGCTGCGACACTTTCCCAGCGGTTTCACGTTAACAATGCGTTATTCAACAGAAAAACAATAAGAAATCAAAACAAAATTGTGAGTTAATCGGCCTGCTCCCTGCCACCTGAGTAATAGTAGTACAAGTGATATTGATAAAATAGACAGTGATTACATAAAATATCAAACAATTTGTTTTGACCGTTGCTAGACCTCATCCTTCTCTTTATCTCTTGCCTTTCCTTCAGCTGACTCTAGAGGGCAGGGTAGTTGGTTTCCTGAGTCCTGTGAAAGGTGAGAAAGCTTGGACCACCATGGTACGCTCTGCACAGCATCTCAGTGAGCTGACGGCCGAGGCTGATCAGTACAACGGCCGTATCTACTTCACTACGGTCAAGGAGATTCAACCTGGTGAAGAGTTCAAAGTGTTCTACAGTGAGGAGTACAGGGAGGGGTGTGGCTTCAAGAGTGGTCTGGACAGTCTCAAGTATAACCCAGGTAAAAGATAAATATTAAAGAGAAGGTTGAGTTCTGGGAAGAGGTGAAAAATAATTTGTGAGCGTTACTCATTCTTATTATGCAAGTGTGGAAGAACATCAGATAAAACATGTTCCCTGAAAAGCATGGCTCTTCAAAAGCCTTCATATTCTAAATATGCATGTAACATCGTAAAAATCAGGGGGGGGGGGGCGGCTTTTTACGCCACGTGTTTGTGTAGTCCCATATACATCTTTCTGTGTACAGTGTTTGTAACTTTACCAAGACTGGGCCAAATTTCTTATCATTTTGATGATTCCAGAGCCTTGCAATACACACAAATTCTTATATGCTAGATGATCAACCTTTTCTGATCGATTCCACACCGTTTCTTTCACAATGCAATCGCATGACCAGAACTCAACTTCATCCTTAACCATTTATTTTGGGTTATCTAATCCTTTATTGCTGGATGGGTTAAACTGGGCATTGTGGCGTGCACCTGTAATCCAGCTAGCAATGGAAGTTACAAACTGATTTAGCCAAGGACGCAGGTTCGAAACTTAGTCACATCTTTCGGTTGGTGATGTTTAAAGGTCGGTCCCCAGACGTAAATAATCATATCTGATTGATACACATCTGTAAAAACCCAATACACACACACGCCTGTCATGAACAAAAGGCTCTAATGTACAGTAAGTGAACATATACACCATGACAACAAACAAAATACCACTCAAAATTACAAGAAGTTTACTTTTCATGTGATGTATATTGTCCACTTCTTGAAACTGGTGACCAATTCAGCGATTCACGAGACTCATTCATATGTAACTTAATAACATTGCCTAAGAAGGGCATAATTTTTTTCTCAAAATTCAAAATGTATAAATTTTCAGTGGACTTGGAAGAATGAGAATGCAAATTTCAAACAAACTAGCTAATGTCAAATGGGAGTAGAATGATTTCTTTCTGGTGCCATTTATAAAGCTTGACGTAAGGTGCAGGTTAGTCCATCCCCAAATTTGCCACTGAGATTTATTTTCTTAGTTTTTTTGTTTTCTTGGTTCGCTTGCATCAGGCAGTAGCCTTTCTTGGAAACTGTTCAGTTTATTGTGATGATTATGATTTTCAGTTTGCTTTCTGTGTGTTACCTACGAAAAAGGCAAGTTTTGAAAATGCTTTATTCTTCTCATGCATATATGTATTTTTATTTTGTCCTCTCCTTTTTCTGCATACAGAGTCCAAAGGTTTTGAGTGCAGCTTCTGCCCGTGTCATTGCAGCAACTCCAAGAGTCTCCTGCGGCACATAAAGCTCTTTCACCACAAGGATAAGCGATCTGACATTGACGTTGAGATACAGCAGATCAGAGATGACAAAGAGTCTTCTCAAGAGAGAGATGAAAGAGTTACGTCGGTCGATGAAGGAGAGGGAGATGCCAGAGAAGTCTCTGAGGGAGGAAGATTCACCTGCGGCACTTGTGGCAAGCAGTTCCAGAGTCAAGGACCTCTGATCATGCATGAGAAGTTCCACCAGAATCTGGCCATCGGAGAAGATGCAGGAGAAGAGGAGGACGATGACCGATTAGATTACTTCCCTTGCCAGAATTGCGGCTTCGTTTGCCCCAACAAGTCCTCCCTAGCAAATCACATACTGGGTCACAAGAAAGCACCCTTTGGATGTAATGAATGTGGGCAGGTCTGCAATTCGCGGAAGGCTTTGACCGGGCACAAGAAGGCGGAGCATGCAGTGGCATCGAAAGGTGCTGGTGGTGAAAAACGGTTGAAGATTAAGTTGCGGGTACGGAGGCACACTTCTGGTAAGAATTTTTGCAAGACGTGTGGCTACTCCTGTGCAGGTCCGAAAGAGTTTCAGAGCCATATGAAAGGACACAAGCTGTATCCCTTCGGGTGTCCTGAGTGCGGATGCCTCTATGAACAAAAGAACGCTCTTTTGCTTCATCTTAAGGAACGGCACAGTACCTCCGATGGAAAAGGACAACCCGGTCAGACAAAAAGTGACAAACACAAGTGCACTAAGTGTGGGTTTAATTGCTCTGACGAAAACTCTCTCAAAACACATGTCAAGAATCACGATAAAGCTCCATATGGATGTGATGTGTGTGGGCTGATGTACACCCAGAAACAATTTGTAATGCGACATAAACGTGTGAAACATGGTGCTGCCTCCCCCGACAAGCCTAGCGCCCTCAACTCTTCGCTTTCCCCTTGGACGTGTACAGATTGTAACAAGACTTACGTCAATGAGAAGAGCTTGACGAGACACCAGAAGGAGAAACATGGGAAAGTGTTTGAGCCTCAGTACCAGCTCAGTGGTGCCAAAGGACAAGGGCCTGGTGATTTTGAATGTGATCTTTGTATACAGAGTTTCACAACACCAACGGCCTTTAATGCACATCTTCAAGAAGTACATGGCATTGAACCACATCCCAGTGACTTGAAGAAGGGAGGAACCAAAAGAAAGGTTCCCGTTCTTCCAACAGGAACCAATGTGGCATCAAAGGATGCACAGAGCAACATTCTAGGGTCGACTCGATGCTATATCTGCGGTAAGACATTCATCAGATACAGCTTCTTGCACGATCATCTGAGGCAGCATCATGGCATTGAGCCATTGACAAGAGGAGGTACCCAGGTACAGGAGACATCGCAGGTCAGCCAGATTGAACAGAATGGAACCAACCCAGCAGAGGACCAGGACAAGGTCGAACAGATCGACATGCTCGGGAAACCCATGGACTATTACAATCGTCCCCGCCCTTTCAAGTGCAAGCTGTGTCCTCGAAGGTTCGTCTATCGCCACGTTCTCAAGCGCCACGAGTACAAGGTCCACCTCGGCGGCAGCAAATTCACCTGCAGCTTCTGTCAGAAAGGCTTTGACATGGAAAGCCAGCTGTTGGTTCATGTCCAGAAGCATACCAAGAACCGACCTTTCAAGTGCGCCCTTTGCACCCGATCCTTTGCCTCTGAAAGCGCACTTGATAACCACCAGAAGGAACACACCGGTGAGAAACCCCACAAGTGCGATGTCTGCGAGCGTGGTTTCGGCACCCGCAAGCTCATGAACAAACACAAGTCACGTGTCCACAGCAACAGGGAGAAGAAGTTCATCTGCTCCTTCTGTGGCAAGAAGTTTCTGGCGGGTAAAGACCACAAGGTTCATGAGAGGCGGCACAAGGGTATCCGACCCTTTGTGTGTCTGTCCTGTGGGAAGGCTTTCAAGGACAAACACGCAAGAGATGTTCACATGCGTATCCATACTGGTGAGAAGCCGTACGTTTGTCGACAATGCGGCAAAGCATTTCCCCTACCTCACAGACTCACCGATCATATCGTCATGCACACGAAGGAAAATATGGAACAGGCGGCAGCTATCTCGGCCATTGCAACCAACATACAAACATGAAACAAAGCCGTCTGCATGATTTAAGACTTGAACCCTAAACCATGTGATCCACATTCCACAGTCCAGTGACGAATCCACTAGACCACTTCACCTCTTCAAATATCTACAATATCGACAGTGTGGCAAAGCATTTCCCCTACCTCACAGACTCACCGATCATATCGTCATGCACACAAAGGAAAATATGGAACAGGCGGCAGCTATCTCGGCCATTGCAACCAACATACAAACATGAAACAAAGCCGTCTGCATGATTTAAGACTTTAACCCTAAACCACGTGATCCACATTCCACAGTCCAGTGACGAATCCACTAGACCACTTCACCTCTTCAAATATCTACAAATACAATAATGTTTATTGTGGTTTATCTTATTTCCTTGATACTAAGGAACATACAGGATTGTGAATGACTGGACTTTGGCTGATACCCTATGAGCGAGCGTATTTGAATTTGTTTTTATGTATGTATTTATTGCCCATATAAAACGTAATGGAACTTTTCTTTTACATGCATACATAAACATGAGAACAGAAATATCATAAAGGCAATCAACATATTTCGTACTAATGTTAACAAAAAGGATTATACCCCAGTAGGAAGTACAAGTGGGGAAGATGAATGAGAAATTGAAATTGTTTATTTCAGAAAAATATGTTAAAATCATGGCAACGAAATCTGCCTTTGGAACCGAAGGGGTTTTAGAAGAAGAAAAAAGAGGTGATAAAAAAGTCTATTAAAGCAGGATTCAATTGATTTATGTGTACAGGTACATGCATAAACGTGACAGTAATGGTTGTAATGCTCATGATTGTGTATATATGTTACTCAGTTTATACCAGCCTATGAATCAATGATCATAATAGTAATGATAACGATAATAGTGATAGTAGTAATAATAATAGAATAAGGGAAGGAGAAGAAGAAGACAAAGTGAAAGAAGAAAAAATATGAATGAGGAAGAGGAAAGGAAGAGGAAAAGAAAAGGAAGAAGGGTGAAAAGGAGGAAGTGGGAGAGGAGAAGAAGAAGGAGGGAGATGAAATAGGAAAGAGGAAGAGGAAAGGAAGGAGGAGGAAGTGGGAGAGGAGAAGAACAAGAAGGGGGATAAAAGGAAGAAGTGGGGGGAGGAGAAGAAGAAAAGCAAGAAGAATTGGATTTTATAGCACCTTTTCTCGAGGATACATTGTATTAAATGTAGTTTAAAAGGAGTAGTACTTGTTATAGTTAAACATCATTTGATGTGGCTTATTTTTCTTAATTTCATTATTATACGGCTCAATACTGTCCTGCATTCTACTTTGCCAATACATGTACATGTACGTTTCCTACAAATATTGGTGGGTATGATAATAATAATAGTGGGTTCTTGTATAGCGCTCATGTCTCTCATGAATTTTGTTAATTTTCTAAAGACAGTTCATGATTTGTAGTTTGCTTCAAGTTTCTTTTTATGCTTACATTGCACTGTATTAGAAATAAAAATACATGTATTGATGAAATTAAATGTATAATAACAAGAAAGTTTGAACCATGTACATTTGTTTGTTTTGTCTACCTTTCATTAGGACTTGATCAATAAATATAATTCTTGAAGACAAACATCTAAGTATAAAATCTGTAGAAGATTCAGAAACTTGATTATTGATAAGATTCTAGAACTTTTGTAACAAAGCCCTTGTGAGTAAATGGGGCTGTAGTAAAGATGGAAGAACTACACACAGCAACTGTGTGGAGCTCAGATGGCTAAATACCTTTTGGTCTGATGTGGAGTATATGTGGGTGTGTTGCATCAGTGTTCATGGAACTAAATACCAGCATTAGTTTGCTTAAATAAGTTGAATTTTTAGAGGATCGAGACAGAAACAATCAAGACACTCTTCATACTGCTGTAATAATCTATAAGATGGCTTCTTTATTACATGAATACAATCAACATACATGTAACTATACGTATGACCACAAAAAATCATTTGGCATTTGACCTATATGTGATTGTCTATTTAAAATTCCATTATAGCATTACACATATTAAATATAAATGTAAGATACAAAGAACTAACACATTTTCAATAGTCTTTGTACAATATCAATGTAGTCGAGGGGGCATCTAATAATGTATCTTATAAGGATTGGTGTTACAAGATCGAGAAATGTGAAACGTATTTAATACACTTTATTAATACACTTTACGTTGTCGTAAAAAAAAACCTCTGCAGCTTTCACACATCATATCTGAACTAGCCGTTAGGGTTGGGGTTGCAATTAAATTTAGTGTCAGTTTAGGATAAAGAACAACCCTTGTAATAAGTTCATTTGTATGAAAGCAGATAAACAAGATGAACAGAATGGCAAAAGTTGGAAATAAATCAGACCAATAATATGAGAGTTATGAATGTTTCAAATAGGAGATCACCAAGTCTATGTAAATCTCAGGTTGGCAGTTTGGTCAGAGGATCGTGACATATTTGCAGATAAATACTGTTTGTTTTGTAAAATAATCTCATTGATATCTGTTTTTCTCCTGTTTTATCCTTTGGGCCCTACACATTATATTATTATGGATAGCATATTATTAAAGGGCCTCTAAAGAGAATAGATCATATTGATTCATAACTTTTTTGAAAAATTGAAATTTAGTCATTTTGTGTACATGAACAAATGGGAAAGTTGTCCGCCACTACATAACAGAGACATTAACTATTCAACCAATTCGAAGAGCCCATACCTATAGTGATTTCACCTTCTAACAATTCAGAACTTTCTCATTTTTGTCCAAATTCATTCAAACTTTCACCAGTCTGTTTCTCTGATTTTTCTGCTTTCCTCTTGACTAGTTTACTGATATATTTGGATTTCCCTTTACCAGTACTATATATCTGTTTCGTCCAGGGTAAAATTGAGAATAATAATAATAATAATAATAATAAATTATATTTCTATAGTGCATTATACAAGGTATGTCTCTATACGCTTGAGAATATGATTAGTGCAGTAGATATTGGAGCTTATGTCAGGTGATCATTTACATAATAAATTGGCAGGAAGAAGGCAATGTATAGAGATGTATATGAAATATTATGTCATCAAGAGTTGGTATTAAGAAACAAAATGTCCATGTTTACTACAATCCTAGAATGCATTCAAATGGTTCTAATGAACCGAATCGCTGCATGAATGGAGTAAAAAGACAAACAGAATAGGAGTTATTTAATTGAACATATAATGCCAAGATTACACAGTGGATTCAAAAGTCAAGTTCCGCTATATTGGAGAATCAAGTTTTCTGATACCAGGGGAGTGTTTCACAAAACTTGTCATCAGTGACAAATGACGGTTTTTGTTATAAGCTACTGAAATCCTTGCTTCTGATTGGTTATCAGCAGATTTGTCACTTAGTTTGTTTTTTGGGTCATTTGTCATTGAAAAAAGCTTTGTAAAACAACCCCCAGGAGATTCTAAATTCTATACATTTTCATAAAACAACAAATAGAATAAATGTAAATACAGAGGAAATGGGGCTTCTAGAGGCAGTCAATATAAGAAAACCTTTTATAAAGTCGTTAAAAATCTAAACAAAAAATACAAATATTTCATGATTGGTCAATAAATAAATACATGTAGATGGCACAGAAGTTCATATAGAACTACATGCACTTCACTGTGGGGTGGATGTCGCCATCACACTTATTTATAATGTACACTGTAGTTTGTTGGCAAGGGAGAAAAGGTTATCAAGTTTTGAAAAATGCAGAAAATGGCATTTTGGGGTGTCACGGTCACCCCCAAAAGGTGGCCAAACATTTTGCTCGTGCACCGATTGCTCTGGACTTTATTTTCGTCAGAGATATAGGCCCGAATTCACAAAGGAGGTTTGTCGACAAACCTTGGTTTTTGTACGTCATATGATGCGTTTTTTACAAACCTGGTTTGTAAAGAACAAAAGGAGGTGAATTCGGGCCATAAGGTTAGGTTAAGGGTTATAGAATACCTTCTATCATTTATCCTCTAATGAGCTATTCAAATAGTTAACAACTGGAGATGACATGGTAATTCTGACAATATCCATACTTATTGGGGACTTGATCCCCTATAATATATAATAGCGGTTACTTGGAAGTGTCGATTACAAGAATAACTCTTGAGATAATGAGCAACACAATTCCTTTTTTATCAAACAATGGCAAGAAGGGCAAATTGGCATGAAATGAAGAAATATGAACCAACAACACTGGAGACAAGGATGGACTTAAACAAAAATACATTATATGATTTGGTCGTATGATACGCTGGCAAGCTAAAAACATCTAAGGACCTAGGTACAGATTGATGCTTGTATCTATTAGATGCTTGTTTTTATTATACATACTAAACTCATGTAGCATTAAGCAACAAAAAACATTTTCACAACTGATCAAAAGCTTTATATTTCATGAACCATAGCTATTCAAAACCGACACATTTTTAAATATGACACCAGTTGTGGGTCCTCAACAGAAGGAAATGTTAAACTTTAGTATGAATTTTCAAGCATATTAATGATGATCTACTAGGTGGTTTCTGGGTGTACAGTAAATAGCATCCAACGGCTAATTGCTAAGGTTTAGATAAAAAGACATGTAGGAAAACCCGACACATCTGACCTATTTCCGTGACAAAAATAAGCAACCGTCATCTTGACATTGTCAGTCATTTTTGAGAAAACACCTTAAAACAGGCAGAAATTTTGACAATAAGAATAATAAGGATTAACTCCATTGTTTACATGATATGAAGAAATCAATTCTTAAAATTTCTGTGTGCTTTTAAGAGTAAGACATGAAATTGTGCACTTTGACAGTTGCCTACTTTTGCCAAAGTAGGGCAGGCTCACTTTGGTGACCGAGATATGGTTTGAGCCTCTGGCAGGCTCACTTTAGTTTGCCCGATAGAAAGATGTTGTAGAAACCTTACTAGTCTCATCATCATTTTTCATCGGTTACCGCAGCAGGTTCGAGGCATGGCTCCACCTCCACCTGTTGTTCTTCTGAAGGGCCACCTGCTGCTGCTTTGGAGTTACGTAAGTCATGACGTATCATATGGGTGGACAGATGGTGACTCAGGGCAAAGGTCTGCTTACACACTCTGCATTCAAACGGCCTCTCCCCTGTATGTACATGCATGTGAGACTGCAGGGAGTACTTGGTCCCAAAGGCACGTCCGCAGGTCAGGCACACATGGGGCCGGATCCCCTTGTGGCACTTCTCGTGTCGCGACAGCGCCGTCTTGTGCTTGAACGTCTTGTCACAGAAGCTGCAGTTTAGGAACACAGTCGGTGCCATGTGCATGCGTCGCTTGTGGGTCGTCATGTACTTTCGTGTTCGGAATCCCTTGCCACAGAAGTCGCACTGGTAGGGCCGTTCACCCCGGTGTTCTGGAAGGTGGTTCTTGAGCGCATTCTCCGAAGAGAAGGAGCGTGGGCACTCCTCACACTTGAAGGGCCGTTCCAACGTGTGTTTCCGTCTGTGCACGATAAACCTGGTCTTTTCATTGAATGTCAGAGGACAGAACTCACACTTATATCGACCACTGTTCGTATGGACAGTCATTTCATGCTTGTACACTTGGTTGTGAGCGGAAAACTTCTTTGGGCAGTACTTGCATTTGAAGACCTTTGGTTTCTTGCTGGTGATAAGTATTCGCTTTCCAAGCATGTCCTTTGGTAGTTCAGGATGGAAGGGTTCAGGTTTATCAGGTTCTGCTTCAGGTCCAACGTACCTCGTCATCTGATCCTCAATGCTACCTCTCATCCAACGTGTCCCAACAAAGATCTTATGATCGTGCCGTAGGTGGAACACGAAGCACCCCTTCCGCTTGAAGAACTTGCTGCACTTAGGGCACTGGAATGAAGAGGAATCGTGAGAGAGCATGTGTTGCTTGAGTGCCCTACGATGCTTACACTCTAAACCACAAACCTCACAGATGGGTTTGATGTCTTTGGTCTCTTGATGGAACGCAGAATGTTCCCTGAGGCGTCCTTCCGATGGGAACAGCTTCCTGCACTTCTTACAGGAAAATCTCTTCACTGTATCTCTCTTTTTACTCTGATTGGCCTGATTTTTACTAGCAATGGCTCGTTTCCCTGCTTTCTTTAATGGGACAATTTTCAATTCCATGAACTTCTTGATCTTCTCTTCTTTAACCTTTTTCTTTTGCATGTCCTCAGCAACAGGTTTCTCTTTCGGTACCTTCGGAGCTGTTGCCCTCTTCTTGCGGAATGAACTGATCTGCTCTAGCCTTGGTGAGGTGAAAATTTGTGATTGAACATCAAGCTTGGAGTCAGGATTGCGTTGGTTCTCCTTGTCATGTTCAAACTTGAGATGTCTTAACAGGCTCTTGGCGTTGGTGTAACGGCACTTACAGTCTTGGCACTCAAACCGCTGGGTATCTGTGGGCACAGAAGGTAGGCATGGTAGGGTAAGAAAATGCAGTCAAATGGAATGAGGACAGGGGGGTGTTTCATAAAGCTGTTCGTAAAGTTATGCAAGACTTTACTAACGACTTGAATATGAAGTGCCAGATAGGATGCCCAAAGTTTTTCCAGATGTTTTAACAAAGTGTGATTATATTTCCAATAACCTCAGTTAAATTATGTCAACAAATATACTTTGCATTAAAGAATGTTTGTGATAATACAAATTTTAATCTACACCTGCACAGTTCAACTTTAGGTGATGCAGTTAAAAAGGATTGAGCATCCCATTTGGCTTTTCATATTTAAGTCATTCGTAAAGTCATGCGTAACTTTACGAACGGCTTTATGAAACGCCCCCCAGTAGCAAGAAATAATTAGATAGCTGAAGTAGGGAAATATAGTGGCTCATTAAGCTGAAGATATTCAGCAAACAACTGCATGTGTCCTATTAACACTTCCCTTACGCTATCTTAAACCTCTCTTTAATATCAGGAAAGGCATGTTTCTGGTTGGAATCGTGACTCCATGCAATTGCTCACACTGGCCTGGTAAATCCAAGACAGATGAAAGCTGATGGTTAATTGGCTAGATGTGGGCATTTCCAAGCAGCATTGAGGTGTTCCTATTTTTGCTTATTGAATTAATTTGGCATATTGACATTAGATAGAAACCACCATATGGAACTTAGGTGTAACTCATTCAACAAAATACCAAAGGCAAAGGGTAGTTTCTGTATTTTTGTTTACTAAAACTCTTCAGGTAGAGCAGCATTATTTCATTCTATTTGTTATTGTTATGAACATTTAAGTATGTAGTCATTTCACAAAGATATATTCACAAATTATGATTGGCCTTGATTATTAAAGGGATCTGGTAACTTTGTCTTAGATCCTTTAAAAAAATCCTTGATTTAGCTCATGCTGCAATGATAATTATAGACCTTTAGGTCAGTCAGGAACCCCGTGACTTTTAAAAGCCGATCGCCTGTCTGAATATCAAGATATTTATGATTAAAATTAAAATCAGATTTTGCGTTTGCCAAACAGTTTTCACAGCACTACATTCTATTGAGGAAAATGAGTATGGTAAAACTGGTTACTTTTTTGAGGCACTTCTTGATCATTTTGAAGAGCAATTTTTTTAGGGCTTCAATATAACACCATATCACAGGCACTGATAACACGTAGGGCCATGTATCTCAGATTTAACATTGTTAAACGATCCCTTTAAAGCCACAAACAATTGTTGCAATCTCCACACCACAGCTATTACCTTGGTGCACATGGAGTTCATCCAGACTAGCTTTGAATCCAACCCTCATCCTGTACTCTTGACTGTAGAAGACTCTAAGCTCTGTTCCTGGCTTGACGGGTTTGGTGATGCGGAAGAAGATATCCCCATAGAACTGGAAAGCCTCCATGTTCTGTTCCTGAATGTTCCTGGCATACTGGACGTGGTGCATCCAGTTATTAGGGTCCGTGGAACCATCAAGGTAGAACCATGTCCTGCCTCGAACACAGACCTGTAGGGTGGAGGAACACATGATAATCATCTATAAATGAAGAGCGATGTACTTGCCTTTTTACATTCAATTCAATTTAATTTATTTTCTATCTTTAAAAAAGAACAAATATAACGTAATATTAACACATTGCATTAAAATAAATATTTATACATATAAATGGAGGGATACCCTTAATAAGCAAGTTGCTTGTAAGCAGGGCCCTGGTATATAATATAAAATTTAAAACTTTCTTAGAGAAATTTCTTGAACAATTGAGAGAATTATGAAACATGCCAGGGACAACTCAGTCAGGATGATGTGTTTCATAATATGCTACTTTATATGTATTTGTTAAACAATCTTAAGACCAATCTTGCTGATTATTTTTGTGATAGACATTGCAATTCCTTAAATATTATGATCCTGACAAACTGCATTCTCTTTTTTGAGTAAAGCCAGAAGTTTGCACTTCAGCATTGTTGGTATAGAAGTCTTCATGTGGCCTCATGAGATCTAAATCCATTATAAACCACCGAGTATGGCCGTCTTCACCTGCCCTCTTCATCACCCCCCCCCCCCCCCCCCCCCCGCCTGCATGCTTCGTCCCATTTCATATACAGTCAAACCTGCTTTAGTGACCACCTGTCTACAACAAGCACATTTTATGTTTCCCTTGAAAATGGTTTCTAATTGAAACATGTACCAAAGAAACCTGTCTACATAGACCACTTTTTGTGTTTCCCTTTGGCGGTCGCTGTAGACGGGTTTAACTGTAGTACTGTTACAAGTGGATGGAGCAGAAGAGACGACTGAATCCAAGACTTACCTCCCATGTTGATGGGTTATAACATCCCAATCCTTCTCTCACAAACTCTCCCGTGTATGGCCCAAACTCTCCTCCTTCTTCCAAGTCCTTTGTCGCGATCATGCCGCAGATCTTACTGTTCTCGTCCGACGTCTCGATAAACGCCAAACCTGAAGGAAGACTTGATGGCTCTGCCGTTGTACAATCTGCCTTCCAGGTCTCGTCAAACAAAGGTTCCGTCTGGCAGCACTTGGTGAACGTGGGAGCGTATTCCTTTGGTCTCTGGTATTGGACCTGGGGTTCGACTATCTGAACCATTGGCTGTGGATGAGTGTCCCTCTTAACCCTGGATCGAGGAGGGCCCTTCTTCTTGCTGCTGACGCTCGTTAGTGGGACAGAATTCATGTTGCTTATGGCAGGGTTGCGGTGGGGCGGTGTTGCACGGATGGTGCTCTGGGTTGTAGCAATACTGTTGTGTGTTGAGTTGGAGAGGTCTTCAATGTGGTAGCTAGGATCTGGTGTCGAGTTGAGAGTTGAGAGTTGTTGTAGAGGTGGTGGAGTTGCTATAGTGGTGGACAGTGTTGTGGGGACCTGTTGGAGTTGTACAGTATTGTTGGATAGATCTGCCCTGTAGTGAAGCGGTGTGGTGTTCACTGGAAGTGTAAACAAAAGAAGGAATGACTACCTCTACATCGTACAATAAAAACAATTAAAGAAACTGGTTGAAAGCTAAAGATTTGGATATAAAAGTCTTATGCCTTTATCAGGTAAAATTGTACTACATCCCGAGCTAAGACTTTCACAAAGACTAAGATCGACTTTAAGTTGGACCTAACTATGGCAGGCCATTCATGCCACGGGTTGCTCTCAACATTGGTCTCTCAATTATGATCTTTAGATAATATTTTCCTTTAATAAGGAACTGTCAAAAAAGGTAAACTCTTAAGATTTGTGACCACAATTCTCTTGAGAAACCAATGCCAGGAATGGTGAGAGGAACTAATGGCATGAACGGCTTGCCATAGTTAAGTCTAACTTAAAGTCGATCTTAGTCTTTGTGAAACACCCCCCTGGCCACCTTGCCATTTCACATTTCCAAATTAATTACCTTGCATAGCTGTTGTTGGGGCATGATCAAAGTCATACCCTCTCTGCCCAGGGCTGTCCCTGCTCGTGATGCTAGGAGACCCTGAGGTGAGGGGTAGCCTGGCAGGGTGCAGCCCATCCAGTCCTGGTCCTGGTCCCTGACCTGGGATGGTGCCTGCTACAGAACCAGGAGCTTGCAGAGGGTTGAGGTATGGACCAAACCTATACACAAAAGAGAGATGGAGAGAGAGAAAAAAAAAAATGTCATAATCTGGATTTATATACCAGAATGAATTTGGCATCACTGCAAATATCATAATTTTATCTGTGTGACCAATGAGTAATTTGATGCTAGAATCTGTTCAGAAGTTTCCATGGGTACCTTGCCTGTGCTGAAGGGTACTACTCACTGGTGCTGGTACAGTGAAACCTCAGTATAAAGAGCTCCGATATAACAAGGTATCTGTTGTAACATTGTGATTTTGCTGGTCCCAGCTCTTTATATTCTTCGTGTTTTATCCTGATATAAGATTCCTGGTATAACAAGGTAATTACCATGGTCCTAAGGAACTTGTTATAACAAGTTTCCACTGTAATGTCTACTAACCTAAGTCCCGGGTACCCTGCCTGTATAGCATGGTGTGCTGGAGGGTACTGTTGGTGCTGGTAATGTAAAGGATGCTGGTTCTGAGGGTGTCCTTGGCCAGGTTCTGGGTTTGAACGGGTCTCCTGCCGGTCATGAAGATAATTGTACTCCATGGTCCCAATTCAGTCCCTCGATTTTCTGTACATTTCTGAAAAGAAAGAAGACAAAAACAATATCAATGATGATGATGATAATGATGATAATAATAATAATGTGAATAAAAATAATAATATTGGGATGCCAAGGATGGTATTGCAGTATAAATTTCATAATGTACATAGAGAGTGGTACAACAATTATAGGTCACCTAACAAGATATAATTAGAAATGAGTAGCATTACAAATTACAAGCTATGGAAAGGAGTGAACAATTGGAAAAGATTTTCCCACAAATTGTTTCTATTCAAAGTATTTCTTTGGCATGTTGAATCTATCTTGATAGCATCTAAAGGCCTTGTTCCAACATGAAACATGATGTTAATGTTATTTATCCTAAAAGATCTTTGCTGTGGCACAATGAAATATCATAAACATAGTGCATCTCACATTACACGTACATGTAAGGGTTAAACTCATTCCATACTGGTATTAGTTACAATTACTATTTGTTTCTCTAGTCTCTTCTCCCTACCGGTATACATATTCATTTCACATCATTTGCGTTCTATTCACTTACAATGTACATATTCATTTACTCAATTACTCAACCCAATCCCTTCCTCCATTCATCTCCTCTACATACCAAGTCTTCCATTACACCTGGTACAGGGTGTATGTTACTTTGTTCTCTTCTCATTCTTTATTCATGAATCTTGTGTGAATGCTTTAGGTATTTCCAGTTACAGTTGCATGTACATGTACATATCATTGGTTCTCTTCTCCTTGTCCCTTTTGAATACTCAGTGTAACTCCCAAATCCTATTTTGCTATTGTATGATCATTTGAGTATACTTTGCTTAAAAATGTACAACATGAGGCTGCATAGGAGCTCATAATAAAAGACAGACAGACCTGCACTGGACATGATCTGAGTCAGTCGTATTAATTTAGGGCTCTCTACTTTTATGTTGGAGATTTAGGAGAGAGGGTAAAGTGAGTTTGGCAGTGGTTTTTGGATGATTGGCGTTTTAGAGATATATTGGTGAGAGCTGGTTTATTTTATTAGTTAACACATGCATCGATCATCAAATCTGATTATAAACATATAATTTAAAGTTATATTTAGACATGGTTGCCTCTTCAGTTAACAAACTGCTACTTATCTCCCTGAGGACCTGCATGATAAAAAAAAAAAAGGTACAGTGTAGTATACTTAAAGATAAACTTGAGTTCTGGTAAAAAAAGAAAATGAATTCTCACAGAATCTAACAAAACTTACACTGAATGTTCAAGATTACAAATAAATGTCATGTGCCAAACAATCTTGGAAGAAAATGTATACTGGCTGAGCAATGAGCATAGAAAGATAAGGAAATCAGGGTAGTACTAGCCCTGACACCATGTGTGTTGTGGCATATACATCTTTCTGTGTAAGTGATTGTTACTTTACCAAGACTCTGCCAAATTTATGATGATTTTGATGACTCCAGAACCTTGCATTACACACCATTTCTTCCACACCTTTTCTTTCACAATGCAATCGCATTACCAGAACTCGAGTTTATCTTTAAAGACTCGATTATCGATATGTAATAATTCAACACATAAATAACATGAGAAACAAAGGTTTTGAAACCAAGGATAAATAACATAATAAGATGAAATATGAATTTAAAGTGCTTGTAGTGAGTAGATTCTGATTATGAGCAGATGCTTGAAAATTCCTCGCACAGAGATGCCAACCAAGAGGTTGGCATCGCTGTCATGATGTCATCACCATCATCATCACCATCATCATCATCACCATCATCATCATCATCACCCTCATCATCATCATCATCATCATCATCATCATCATCATCATCATCATCATCAATCATCATCTTCATCATTGTGATGATGATGATGAGTGATGACAGAGATGCCAACCTCTTGACACCAAAAAACAGACAGAGTATCCTAAAAGAAAAAAAAATCAGATTTCGGAGAGAAATATAGTCTAAGATTTTCACGAAAACTCGACACTACCAATGGCCGGTGTGCCCCGGGCCAGTAAAATTTCAGAAAAATGTGATACTGCATGGTAGACTACTTACATCACATGTACGGTCTAGTAAAATGTTTGCTCTTTCATTAAAATGTTTAAATTTCAAAGCCTGTTCAGCATCTAGACAAGGGTGATCTTCTGCCGACGGTGGACGGCTTGTGTGAATTTGGGCTGAATATGCCAAAGCGGTCTCGCCAGCGCCAACAATAAATCGGGACAATGTCAATGACTGTCGATGTGGTGCTTTACCTATGGATGCTATGGGCTAGGCCTGGCTGGCTAGCTGCGCTACCACGGCCACGACAAGGACATCGACACGACAGTCAATGTCCCCGATTTCGTTTTGGCGAAACCGACACGATTTGAGCCTTAAAAAATAACAAACAATGACAAATAATAATACCTCAACCTATACTTGTTCTGAAAACATTTTACACTCCACACGAATTCATATTGAACAGTTTAAAAACAGTTTATCACTCACATTCAGCTTCACTTCGCGGCCTAGCCCCCAGATTGTTACAGCGTAAAGCGTCTGTGCTGTTGAAAATCATGCCAATTTCTGAGTGTAGTGAAATTACGTCCGGTCTCGAATCTGGCTAGGCTCAGCGCTAAAAAAACTCTGGTGTAAAATGAAGGTCATTCTCTTGCTCATTTTCTGTTCATGGAACTTGGCCTTTTCTTTCCTATTAATACTTGTTTTTTTTAGGCGACTGCTGTTTTTTGTCTTGGTTGCATACAGAAAAACAAATTCTTGTCATTGTTTAAATCGTTTTAAATTTGAGCAGAGTTTCTCACTTTCGATTTTAGTTCTCAAGACGCGTTATTAAATTTCCTTTCCATTCTCTCTCACCCCTCCTCATTCTACTTTTTGGCACCCTCCTTTTTCCAATTCATTGCTAATTTCGTTACCGGGGGTAATTTATTTTTATTTTGTTTCTCTTGGGGGGGGGGGGGGGTCGCGTCTGATGTAAATAAAATGACAGGATGTTGTGTTTGTAGCCTATACAGTGTATATATTTTAATGAGATACAATATTATTTTGGCCTCTGTATAAAGTGCACGTACTAATGAAATTAGATCAAGAAAGTTTGTAATATGACATAATGACATCACATTTTATGTTGACAAAGAAATTAAAGATAACGTACTGCTTACATATATTTATTTAATTTCTATGGGATCGAATTCCCCCTCCACCCCCCCCCCCCCTCAATTATTCCACTCTCTCCCTTTCTCTTCTTCCTCTCTCCCTTCCTCTCTCAATCTGTCTTTTTCTTGGTACATCTCTTTGCCTCTCAATCTAAACTCCCCCTCTGAAAGGGTACCAATCAGGCATCAAAACATGTTTTAAAGTTTTGCTCTTGATGATGTGGCTGTACTGTGGTACTGTATTAACCATACACTATGAACATGACGGACAAAGAAAGCGGACAAAATATACAGTTCCTCATTCTACCCTCAACAATTGCAATGGTAGACAAAGAAACATCCCTTCACTTCTATTACCAGTATGTAAAAATCTGTAGAACAGGTGTCACATGAATATTCACCTGTTCTACACATTTTTACATACAGTAGGAGTGAAGGGATGTTCCTTTGTCTACCATATCAATTGCTGAGGGTAGAATGAGGAACTGTATATTTTGTCCGCTTTCTTTGTCCGTCATGTTCATAGTGATATTACCTCTCAAAGAGATATTGCAATTGAAAAAAGAGCAATCTCATATAGTGAACAGTAAAACATCTTATTGATTAGACAACTACCTACTCATATACATGTAGTATAGGGCTCACACAGAACTCAAGTCACATATTGGTACACTAAACCTCACCCTAAAAATTCACAGCTCACTAAAATAATAAAATTATTGCATTATTTTAGTGAGCTGTGCCTTATTGGGGGGGGGGGGGGGAGGAGGGGCTTGAATCGTAATACCTTTTGAAAAATGACAAGACCAGCAATACAAAGGGGTTTCTTGTGACTGTTCCACAGACAAATGCTATTACATGATTTTATTTTGCACAAATAAATTGCAAAAAAAGAAGAAGAAAAAATTACAAGACTTAATACAAAAGGGAACTAGGCAAGCTAAACTTATTCAGGCAAGGTCATTAGTCTTTGTCCAAGGTGACTATAAAAAATAATATTACAAATATTTTCTTTCTATAATTACACACAAAATCCTACAAAACATTTAATTACATGATACATGGAAGCAACATAGAAAATGGAAGTCCTATCACTAATATACAATAATGTTTTTGTTTTTTTCACTAATAAGGAAGAAAATGACAAAAGTTTTGGTGCCTTAATTGTGACAGTTGATGTGTTCTACTGAACTCACATTCATCTGTCTGGACTTAAATATACACAAGCACAAGTTATATACAAATATTAAAATAATACATTTATTTCCTGCTAATAGCCAGCAAAATGTTGACTCGTAACCTTGAAAGCAGAAACAAAGTTAATTGTGTTTTTCTGGCTCTGACAGAGCAGCCAGGAATATCTAGGAGTAGGTATGAGCTTTCACTGTTTTAAACACCAATATTGAATACTATCCGTTATTTCATTATTTCCAAGACATGGCAATTACTTTGTCCAGTGAACATTGCATGTTGGAATGATTATGAACATTTTGATAGAAAATATTCATTACAATAGCCCCTTTACACCCCCCCCCCCCCCACCCCTCTTTGTTTTCAAATCACCATAATAAACATTATTAGGAGTATCTCATTAAAAATATGGCATCTTGTAAAATATAATTTGTTTAAACACAATAACTGCATCAAATAAAATCAACTGGGTTTTGTTGCATAAAACTTATCATTGATGGTAAACTTGCCATTAATGGTAACTTCCATGGAAATCTTGATTTGAATGGCTGTTGAGTGATGTTGCCATGGTAGTTAATATTGATGTCATGGTTACCATCAATGGTAAGTTTTATGAAACGGGGCCCTGGAAGATAGTTTTGCCTAAAAAATAAAAAAGTGCTGTACAGGTATATTGCTATATCAATTTTAATCATTAAAATAAAATCAGAAACTTTTTTTTTAAAACCAAGAAAATACATTTCTCCAATGTATTGACCAGTACTGCTTCATGATCATCTGTTCACAGTAAGGAATTAATTTATAATGAAGACAGAAACTAATGTAGTCTGGATTAAATGGAAGGTCAAGGTGTGGTCAATTTTTTCAGAGGAACGCCCAAAGCAGAATCACCCCCTCAAAATAATTACTCTCCAAATGCCCAAATATTGGACTATGGAAAGAAATAGCTGAAAAGTTATGACCAAACGTGTGTGTAGCCCCATATGTGCCAATATCTGTCTGCAGGGCAGTTGACTTTCAGTATTAAAGGTATACTCAATTTCTTCTAATTTTGATGATTTAAAAAACCTCACCATATACATAAATTCCTATGTATTATATAACCAACATCTCTGATTTACTTCCAAATGGTTTCTTTCACAGAGTCAGCACTTGCCAAGTACCTAACTTCATGTTTGAAAAACAGTTACTTACTGTTAGACTGAATGAATTAAATTGTGCTTACATTGAGTCTATAAAAACGTAAATTTAAATCCTAAAAAAACACAATCTCCTCCTTCAAACATTTAACTTTTTAAGACTACAGTGGGAGAGTACGAAAGCAACTAGGTTTGCATAGAACTATGGGGGAACTGGGGGGTGTTTCACAAAGATTCTAAGTTGAACTTAACTCTAAGTTGGACTTCAAAAATTATGGAGAGCCATATGTAGCCTTAAAATAAAATATATTCAAAAGCAAATATTCAAGTATTTTAGAATTTTCATAAATTCCAAATCAAGAACATGAAATCTTCCATGATAATAGAAAATATGAATGATATTGAATCAACATTTTATGCCTTTTAAAATAACTTTTACAATATTTTGTCAAAGATGCTAACGGTTTTCCATAATTGTTAAGTCCAATTTAGAGAAAGGTTCAACTTAGGATCTTTGTGAAACACCCCCCTGGACACCTCTTCGGGAAACTGGCCTGTTTAAAGTAATGAAAACACTTCCTATATGTACACAACAATATACAAACAAACAATCAATTAAACATCAAATATACTACACATTATCACAAAATATGCATAAACAGGAACATTGCATTTCACATACGAAACATGAAATATTTTTCGTGTTTCTAAACATCGCTTTTTTATCCTACTTCTTTCGAGCCTCCTTACCAAATCAATTCTACCTTTCAGCAATATAACATTCAAAGCCTACCGCATACTATACGATTCAACTGCGATCGGGTCTTAGAAACATTTGCAATAATAATAATAATAGTGGGTTCTTGTATAGCGCTCATGTCAGTCAGATTTGACCCTCCTGGCGCTCCCGATTATTACCCTGGCTTTAGCACGGCTGCTATACGGCGCTCTAGCATTTCAAGGAATAAATTCCTTACTTCACCAGGGTGGAGTGTAGCAAATGTAGATCAATGTCTTGCCAAAGGACATTAGTGCGGCGGTGGGACTCGAACCGCTGACCTTGTGATCGACAGTCCGGCTACGTATCCACTCGACCACAACACCTCTACGCATTCGATGTGAAATTTCAACATAAACGATCTTAATGACCAAGGTACTGAATAGTCATCATTATATGAAAATCAAAACAAAAATTCCTGTTAGACCAAATAGACCAACAGTCCGCAAGGCCGACAATACTGATACCACAAAAGTTGTCAGAAGGCCTGTTTCACCAACTTGTTAGACTTTATAGGTAAAGACCAGTTTTGGAAACGCCACCCTATCAAAAAATGAAATGGAAGCTCTTATTACCAATCCTGTGTAAGAATATGTTTTGACTAATACGTGATCATATAAATTTTGTAGAGAAACCGCCTACTAATTTATATATTTGGTAAATTAGTTTATCTATTTGGACGTGATAGATATAACGCATGTGTTGCGTTAGTGTGCGTAGTCCCATATACATCTTTCTGTCTACAGTGCTTGTAACTTTACGAAGACTGGGCCAAATTTCTTATCATTTTGATGATTCCAGAAACTTGCAGTACACACCAATACTTATATGCTAGATGATCAACCTTTCTGATCGATTCCACAACATTTCTTTCACAATGCAATCGCATGACCATAACTGGTCTTTATCTTTAAAACTGCCCTATCTATGAAGGACGGATCGGAATCAGATTGCAGTCGGATCGCATACAGTGCTGTGGGCTTGTTAACAGGAGAATGAATGGTTCACAAGCAGCACTACATCACTCACTATCTTTGGTTAATGCTATCACCAGGATAAGAATAATATCCAGAGATATATTTCATAAAAACATGTTACAAAGTAAATATCTATCATAACAAACAATCTGTAGGCAATGTGCTAAGTGGAATGGGTTTGCTTCTACATGTTAAATGTCAATTTTATCGAACGTGTATAAGTCACACAATCCCTCTTTAGGGATGGTTGAAAGATTGATATGAAATGATGTTGTATCACAATCATATGATTCTATCAACCAAACACATCATGGTATTAGAATTTGAAGGGCAAAAAATATGTACAGGGGGGTGTTTCACAAAGATCCTAAGTAAAACTTTAACACTAAGTCGGACTTAAGTTTTGGAGAGCCATTTGTAGCCTTAAAATGAAATATATTCAAAAGCAGAAATTCAAGTATTTTAGACTTTTTATAAATTCCACATCAAGAACCTGAAATTTCCTTGATAATAGAAAATATAAACGATTTGAAACAACATTTTATTCCTTTCAAAATAACTTTTACACGATATTTTCAAAGATGCTAACTGCTTTCCATAATTTTTAAGTCCAACTTAGAGATAAGTTCAACTTAGGATCTTTGTGAAACACTCCCAGGCTTCTTATGATTGAGTTGTACAAGTAATTGGAAGGAAACAAAATTATGAAAAAAAAAACATTGTCTCACATAAGTGACAGATGCAAACAAAATGTGTCCTTTTATCATTCACTGGGTCTCTTACATTTATATAATGTATGGCTGGCATGCAGATGAGAGATTCAGACAAAATAAATACATTCTGAAATATTGTCCCAAACAACAACAAAAATGGCAGGCATAAATTTGTTACTTCCTTTAAGAAAAATCCAACAACAAGTTGTTTTCAAATCTAATTCTTTGGGCAGTGAATAAATAAAACCACTTATTCAGTATAATTTAAACATCTTAATAAACAAAACTCTACAACATATTCCCAATTACGGAAACCATCCCTTTGGTTTGTTTTAAATTTGGCATATCAAATACAAAATATAATAGGAGTTGGTACATGTATACCAAAGCAGAATACTATGGCAACATATCCTCACACCTTCTGCTCAATTTGCAAAACATTAGAAAAATTCTACAACTTTACTAGATTTATACTCCATCAAATTTCCTCTAAAGGCCTGGCTTGTTTCATCATAAAACAGGGCCTAGGTCCTAGTTACATTTGTAAAGGATTTAATATAATGTTTCTAAGCGCTTTACATTGTAATAACTATGATCTCATTATTTGGATTCATTGTTATCAGCGCATGATCATAGCGCACATGCTCTGCTCCCTGGGGAGTATGAATACACGATATATGTTTGTATCAAAATACAAAACATTAAAGAGATTATTGGTATACAAATTTCGAAAAGTAGTAACAAAAACAAAAACAGACATACTAAAGCTTTTCATCTTGCCCTCATCAGAGTATATCCCAAGATTCGGTGCCCACAGAAAGAGTTCCTGAGGACTCTTGCATTATTCTAGCTAGCATTGCTACAGCCTGTTGTCAATAAAGGCATCGTTTAACAATGTTAAATCTGAGATGCGCGGTCCTGCGTGTTAACAGTGTCTGTGATATGGTGCAATATTGAAGCTCTAAAAAATTGCGCTTCAAAATGATCATGAAGTGCCTCAAAAAAGTAAATATCTTTTATTATGTATATTTATGACATTAACTCTTGGTGAAAGTATCAACAATAAATATATAAATAAATACAAATTTGGCTTTTAGAGTAAATTGCAAAAAAGAATGTAGTGCAGCAAAATTAAGTCAGTGTACATGCATTTGCATAATCATAGGTTTCTAATACCCTCTAATCCCCTCAACAAAATATGACAGAGTTCCCAATTTCAGCTTTACTTTTTGATGGAAAATAGAGTTAATAAGCATTAAAGGGCCTTCTAGATGTTGGAGCATTGATGCTAGTCCCATACATAACAAAATATGTTGGTAACCATGACAGAGTTAATGGCCAAAGGTGTACTGGTACATAATACAGTCATATACAAAATAAAAAACATTTTTAGTCGCGAAGGGCTTAGCAGGCCCAGTATTAAGGAACCAGGTTATAAATATACATAATAAAAATGTTTAAAATGATTAAGGACCTTTGGGACTAGAAGTGTAGACCCATAGTCCTAAAAAAAACACTGAATATTTAAAATGATAAAGGGCGTTGGTGACTATTTGCAGAGTAGACCCTCGTCCCATACATTAAAAAGAATGTTTAAAATTATCAAGGGCCTTCTGGAAAATGGACTCTGGTCCCATACACATTAAAAAATGTTTGCTTCTAGACTCTGGACCCAGTCCCATAGTTAACAAAACATGTTTGTAATTTAGACAGGGCATCACCTTTTTCAAGGGCCTTCTAGAAAATGGACTCTGGTCCCATACACAGCAAAAAGTGTTTCCTTTTCCACTTTGGACCCAGTCCCATAGGTAACAAAACATGTTTGTAATTTAGCTAGACGGGGCATCACCTCTCTCTCTCAGAGCAGGGCAGGGGGGATTGTCCTTGATCATGTGAGGCCTCCATGGGTGGTGCTGGATGGGTAATGTATTGATCTGATAGAAAGCCAACAAATAAATAACAAATAAAAACAAATGTGCATGAAACAAAAGCAGGTCTCTCATAAATAAATAAATTAAATAATTAATTAATAATAAAAATAACAAAATAACTTAAAAAAGGTTAGTCTTTCAAAATGAAAGGTTATGTTGATTTTTTTTTTTCTCCAAGCAGCTTAAACACTTTGAAAGAAATAAAATGTCTTATTGCCAGTGGAGATAAGGTTAAGTATCCGTTTTGTAGGCCCCCCCCCCCCCCGACCCCCCAAGTAGACACAGATACTAGAACTTCACACCAACCCCCCCCCCCCCCCCCCCCTCGCCTTCAATATATTGTCATGGTATAAAAATGGATCCATGTCCAATGTCACATTTGCAAAATGGTGCAAAAATAAACACGTATCCAAGCATTATATTACGGTACCTTGTACATGACATTAACGTTTACAAATATATAACCTACTCTAAAGCGATGGTAAGCTTTGTTACCTTGGGTTATTTGGTACTTTTTGTTAGCCAAACATCAAACAGTTGACAAATAACCTCACATTATGCCACTGCTATACAAAAGTTTGTCCACATTCTAAATACACACACTACGTTTTCATCATACTCCCGGCAAGACAATGATGCAGTTAAAAATTTACAAAAATAAAATGAGGATTTTCATGACGTAGGAAAGTGCTTATTTCCATGATATCTAAATCCCTTACAAAAAGAATACTGTTAGCAGAATCTACATATACACAGGTGATGATTTAATGGTAATCATCATTTCAAAACAAATATCTACAACATTTCTTTATAGGAAAATCTATTTCACAGAGTTGGTCTATCATCAGTGAGACGATGTATGTACATGAATTGTATAAACTACTTTTAATTGTTTCAATGTATCTCTGCATTATATTTATATTACATTAATCTCAATTCCCATACTCAATCAAGAAATTAGAGGCAATTATAGGCAGCCTTTGTTTCATAAAACTTTTGATCAATAACAGTGCCACTGATCTATGATAAATCTGTTTATAGCCATTCAACGGCAAGGATTTCAGTAGCTTATATTATTATCGCATCTTGTTCTTGATAACAAGTTTACATGAAACAGGGTCCAGGATATAAAATATGTCGAATTCACAGAGAACATACAGTACTCCCAATATGAATTCCATTCACTTTACATAAAATACACAATGCCTAGGTTTAATATACCAATCGACTGTATGTTTTAAACTCATGATTTGCTACGGATCAAAACGCTAGACTACCATGCAGTTTAGAGTACATACTGAACATGTACACTGCATGTGTGACAACAGTCCACTGTGGCAATCCACTACTTGTTCTATTGGTTATCCCAAGCAGCTAAAGAGTTAAGCCAGGGCTCTGCACAGACTCTTTCGGAAGGGAGTCCAGACTGAACGTTTTAGAGTCTGTATGCACAAGCTCTATGTATGGTTGTCAAATTACGGGGGTCCAAACTTGGATTTTGGGCGCCCATGTCTTGCGGGCACCAGTTGGCGTTGAGCCCCGGTCACCCATGAACTTCGAAAATGTTGAAGACATTACTTTCTACCTTTTGAATATGAGTTGTCTGTGCATTCTCTTAGCTTCATTGTTGAGTTTTGTCCTTATGGCGTCTTTGACCGCTCTAGCCGGTACACCGGTCACTCGCTGGACGTAATCTGTGATTGGAATTGAATTGTATTTATTCACCACTTTCATTTTAAAATCATGTTGATTCAAAGGATACAATGAAAGATTTCTTACAAATATGGATTAGATAATTAAACTAAAAGCACACTAAAGGAAATTAGGAAGTAGTTAGATCATCAAAAAGTTACATACATTTACAGGTAGATGATCCTAAACTAAATACAAAAATAACACAGAAAAGAGACAAAGATAATACAATTGTAATTACAAATATGAAAAGGGTGGTTGTCAGGTTCAAAGCTTCTGCATCAGGTGAATCCTTTGAGATTATGCTTAAAACTGTTTTATGATGAAAATCAAAGAGATAAATGTAAATAATTTTTTTTTTTTTTTTAAATCATATTATTGAGGTGTCGTGGTGTAGAGATTCATTTAGTGGACCTTTTATCACAAGGTTTCAATATTAGCCTGGCATTAAAAGGCAATCCAACCTTTCTAGCTAAACAGAAATTAGAGACAGGGGTCACTGAATGTTGAAGTCGGGATCACTATATAAACAGGGTTTCTAGCATTTCAGGATTTTTCTCTGAAGATGTTTCAAATTTCCAGGATCATTACTCTAACCTATTTCCAGTTTGAAATATCCTCAAAATGCCTTTGAAAAGTCTTCACAATGTTTCTTGTCATATCCTAGAGACAAATTGATTACCTTACATTCTTTTTGAGCAAATGCAATACCAAGGTGAATAGTGATAACACCAGTAGTAATTTCTGGTTTGTCTTCGGTTGTAATTTGTGTTATTATGTTTCTATACCAAAGCCTCTACCATTTTGTACTCATGTTCAATTGTGTGTTGTATTTATTCCTAATATTGTATAAATTGATAGTACATGTATGTTAATTGATGTTATATAAATTGAAGAAACAGCCGTAAAATGATTTTTATGCCATGTTCTTTTGTGCATGATCAATAAATATAAATTTGAACTTGAACTTGAACTATGTTTTAATGAAACAAACCTGAAACCTGTCAAGGACTTACCAAGTATTGCTTCAACTTTTTCTGGGTCTAATCTGGTCTTGTTGGTTGGTAGCCCTGTGGTCCTGGAGATAGTGTTACTGGTCCCGCCCAGGGTGGATCTACTCAGGATCTTCCGCGGGAAGAGACACATCAAGAGGTCAGAAGTTAACTTGCGGAAGTTGGTATGGTTGCACCGATCTAGGAGTCTCTTGTCAACCTTCACGTTGTTACTTAGGCTGATCTCAACCTGCGAGTGTCAAAGGAACACAATGAACCAATTAAAGATGCATAAATAATAATAATTATCCTTGCTTATATAGCCCCTAACACTTACTTTATCAGAAGTCTCTAAGCGCTCTACAATAATGCAGCATAATTACCCTGGCTTTAGCAGTGCAGCTGTTACGCGTGCTGCGTTTCAAGGAATAAATTCCTACCAGGTACCCATTTACTTCACCTGGGTGGAGTGTGGCAAATGTAGATCAATGTCTTGCCAAAGGACATTAGTGCGGCAGCGGGACTCGAACCGCGGACCTTGTGATCGACAGTCCGCGACGTATCTACTCGACCACAACACCTCTTAGTAGTGGGCTCATATGCAAGGAATTTGACACTGTTTGTTGTTTACCCAATAACAGGTGTTGTCAATCACCAGGATTAAGTTTTATGACAAACCGGCTTAATGTAATGCTCTGCCTTTTAACCCCATTCCCCCATTCATTATCTTACATCGTGTCCACACACAAAACAATTTATCCCGAAACTCTATAACGAAATGTCGTATAAAGAATCATAGTATAAATTCCAAAGTGTCCACACACAAGAAACTTCATATAAATAATCATCGTATAAGGGGGACAGGGGGTTATACACGAAGATTCTCTGAGACACTTGGGGGTATTACTTCATTGGACTACGGTTTGCTCTGTGCAGACTTGTACACATACATTAATGATATTTCCACCAAGTCTGGTGTCAGCAAATTATAACCTTTTCCACATTGACGACCCTCTCCCTATAAATAAATACATCCCTGTACTTACAAGCTTGCCAGAAGCTTGTCCAACGTAACAGCTGATGCGTGCAAGCTGCATTTTATTGCACATAAATGTGATCACATATAGTAGGTTATGCTGATAGCTTGTCATATATTATTTCTTGGAAACAACATCCATACATTTTTAACATTTCCATCCATATCAGGGGTGATAGTGAGCACTAAAAAAAAATTGCATCTAACAACAATTCCCCCCCTTTTTGAGTATGAAAATCTGGAAAATCTGGGCAAAATCAGGGAGGGGAATCGGGAAATGGGGTAATTATCAGGCCTGCAATATGTTTATTGGCCTTTTCACTCAATACAGTCTCTGATTTCACAGGTATCGACAGTTTCCTGAAGACTTACCGAATCTTCTGTCTGCTTGCCCCCCGGTCTCACGATGAGCTTGCCCCGATCCCGTATCCTGACCGGTGCCACGCTACCCCCCGTCATGTGGGAGACATGCTGGAGCACCGTCTGAGCGGCTGACTGGGGCACCGGATTGGACAGACTCTGCTGCATCATGGCGAGCTGAGAGGGTGCACCGGCCGGGACCATCGGCGGGATCATCGTCGGCTGACCCATTAAACCCATTTGAATACTGGATGCCAGGACGGGAAGGACAGGTGCTCGTGGAATATGCACCTGTAAGGAGAATAATAAGATATTTCTATACCCCAATTGCATAATGCCTCCAAGCGGTTTAGAAGGAAAATAGTTGATAAGGAAAGGAAACAGAATTTGCATTACAATTATGTCAATAAGCCAAGTCCACGGTTGCAGTCGGAGCATGAGCAGATAAAGGTCATTGCAGAACAAATTGTGGAGACAAAATACTGGATACATGCTCATGAAAGTTATGCAATCTTTATTCATTTAAGCACAAGCAGTTGCACCTCCATGATACACAGGTGGAAGTATGCTTTGAAAAGGGGGGAAACAAAGGCTAACATTTGCTAACCGTGAACTGGTCTATTCAATGAATGACAATTCAAAGAATGAAAACTTCCTACTTTGAGGTGACCGCCAAAGATTTCTAGGTATTACAAGTTTAATTGTAAATCGCAAGTATATTTCCTCAACTACAAGTAAAACTGCTTTTAATCTATTTGCACAGTAGGGTATATTTTACTTATAATGATGGAGATGGTGACCAACACATTTGCTTGGGCAACCATTGCTCCAGGCTTTACTTTCTTAAAGATACACACCAAAGGTTAGGGTTTAGGGTGTGAGTTAGACTTAAGTATAGGGTTAGGGTTAGGAATATTGTTTGGTTGTTCAGGATTGAAGAAAGGGATTCTGTCAGTGAAGGAATTGCCTACGGAGCACTTGTTGCTGCAGCAAGCGTTGAAAAACCTGAGTTACCTGTTGTTGTAAGTGATGTGGCAGCATATCATGATCCATTGCTGCAGCAAGTTGTGGCAAGGAAACCTGCGAGAGTGGTATATGTGGTAGCGATACCGCTTGAGATGACACAGTAGTCACCACCTGTCCCCCGACCACACCCATGGATGATACCGGTATCACAGCATTGTGCGTGGAAGAGGGAGGGCCGGATGAGGGGTCGCCGTTGGCAAGGCTTTGGCAGTGTGAGATGGTGATGGCTTGCGGGGAAGCGGAGGTGGACGGTACTGCATCCTCTTCAGGTGGGCTGTTGTCAGGGGAGGGGCTGAGATGGTGGGAGGGGCTGAGATGCTGGGAGGCATCACCGGTGGCGGGTGCACCTCGTAGAGTTGCGAGTAAATTAGGAAGAGCTGCAGATAAAAATGTTTTAACACACCATTTAATAATAATAAACCTCCACTTAAAATCCAATCAACAACAGAAGAGTTTGAATGCAAGAACCGATATATGCCATTTTCATGAAAATGAAACTAAACATAGTGTCATTATGCTTGCAGTGAGAGATATTTAATGCAAAATATTGGCATGATTCAACACACTACCTAGCTCAAGTCATTTTATTATGTTTTGCTGCTTTTGAACAAAGACAGACATACATGTACGTCACTCAGGGGTATCAGCCTATACAGAAATGTATTAAGCAGCACATGAATTTGGTATCATATGATTTAACATGGCGACACCTATCCAAAAGTAATGACCGTCGCTTTACATTGCCCCATGCTTACGTTTTTGTGTAGTATACATGAATATAGTTTGCCGAGTGTAGGCTTACTGTACGTCGGCCACTACGGCAATCATCATACAGGCGCAATTATGCTTAGACTATGAGAATTGATCAGAGGGCCTGAAAATCACCTAGAATGAGCTATTTTGTACACAAAAAGGCCTAAACTATGGTCTGAAAATAACTAGCCAGGGCCTGAATTCAGGTTATTGCCTGAAAACTGGCATCCCTGATATATGATGCTATTCATATGCTCATGGATAAATCTGCTTTTGCAGTAAGAAATTGAAAAAAAGTATAAATTCTAGTAATTTCCTTTGGATATAAATTTTTGAGAATGTGAGCAGCCATCACTTTCCTGAAACTATTTCAATAAGCCCAAATCGTTACTAAAATGGTGCCTTACATGAACATAATGCAGCATTAAAAATTCTTTAAAAATTAAAATTTTTGTATTTAAACACTTCTTTACAGGAAAGTGTACGCACCATTCTGTGTGTTTAACTCTATTTTAATTTCTTCGTCTTCGTTTTTTTAAATCAAATTACTCAGGTTTATTATGATTACCGTTATAATTTCAGTGTTCATTAGTAAATATTTAATCAGGAACACTTCTGTAAACAACTATTTGTATCTTTTCTAATATTTAATAATTAACTTAGTATGTCGGATTTCCTGTTTGACCTCTTTTTTTTAATTGCTCTTTTTATTAACACACATGTCACTATTATCATGATATGTAACTACGATGCATTTTATCACTAAATGTATCATCTTTAAGAATAAAAGCATGTTCGTTTTTTATTTTCAAATTAACCTCTTTATGCACATAAATTCCTCCGCTATCCTCTTTACTTTCTACTCACCGTCATTGAGTGCGATGGTTTCCACTAGTCTGTCAACCTTCTTACGTAATTCACCGTTTTCTTTTCTAAGAGCGTCGTTCTCTTCTCTTAGCACTGCCAGCTCATCATCAGGAAACTACAATATCAAAGAGACATTACACAGGAGAGTATTACTGTAGGTTCAGTAGTAGGACACTTTCTCTGGCCAACTCATCATCAAAAAAACTACAATATCAAAGAGACGTTACACAGAAGAGTATTACTGTAGGTTCAGTAGTAGGACACTTTCTCTGGCCAACTCATCATCAAGAAACTACAATATCAAAGAGACGTTACACAGAAGAGTATTACTGTAGGTTCAGTAGTAGGACACTTTCTCTGGCCAACTCATCATCAAAAAAACTACAATATCAAAGAGACGTTACACAGAAGAGTATTACTGTAGGTTCAGTAGTAGGACACTTTCTCTGGCCAACTCATCATCAAGAAACTACAATATCAAAGAGACGTTACACAGAAGAGTATTACTGTAGGTTCAGTAGTAGGACACTTTCTCTGGCCAACTCATCATCAAAAAAACTACAATATCAAAGAGACGTTACACAGAAGAGTATTACTGTAGGTTCAGTAGTAGGACACTTTCTCTGGCCAACTCATCATCAAGAAACTACAATATCAAAGAGACATTACACAGAAGAGTATTACTGTAGGTTCAGTAGTAGGACACTTTCTCTGGCCAACTCATCATCAAAAAAACTACAATATCAAAGAGACGTTACACAGAAGAGTATTACTGTAGGTTCAGTAGTAGGACACTTTCTCTGGCCAACTCATCATCAAGAAACTACAATATCAAAGAGACATTACAAGGAAGAGTATTACTGTAGGTACAGTAGTAGTACACTTTCTCTGGCCAACTCATCATCAAGAAAATACAATATCAAAGAGACATTACACGGAAGAGTATTACTGTAGGTACAGAAGTAGGACACTTTCTGTGGCCAACTCATCATCAAGGAAATACACTATCAGAGACATAGTAAACTTTCTCTGGCAAACTCGTCATCAAGAAACTACAATATCAAAGAGACGTTACACAGAAGAGTATTACTGTAGGTTCAGTAGTAGGACACTTTCTCTGGTGAACTCATCAAGAACTTATCAAAAAGACAGTAGACTGCTTTGAGGGGCAAAATTAAAACTTGAAACTGCATTGTAACCTTTGACTTCATCTCAGTACATATTGCCGTCTTGAAATCACTGAGCGGCTACGGTTTTAAACGTGACCCCCCCCCCCCCCCTTCCCCCATTCAAAGCGGTTTACCACTTACAGCGTAACCAATCAAATTGCTTCACCATTATCATTACCCCGGCCACTGGATTCTATAATGATCCTGCACTTTCTAGTGCACACTCTCCACTCCCTTGGGAGCATTCTAGCCAGTTGCCCAATTGACATGTGTGCACATGCAGATCCAATCACATTGACGTTGGCATCTCACGGGTACACCCATTTAACACCTGGAGCAATGTACAGGTGTCGTGGTCGAGTGGTCCCGCCGCTGCACTAATGTCCTTTGGCAAGGCATTAATCTTCATTTTCCACACTCAACCCAGGTGATGAAAATGGGTACCTGGCAGGAATTAATTCCTTGAAATGCTAGAGCGCTGTAATGGCAGCACAGCTAAAGCCGGGGTAATAATCTTCAAGTTTGGAAGCGCTCAGAGACTTAATGGCAATTCGCGCTATATAAAGGCTGAGTTTTATTATTAATTCTTTAAATAATTACATTCAAAATTTAAAGTCTCTGAACGTCCCGTACGTCACAATCCAAATAGCTTGGACCTGCCCTATAACAAACAAATAGCCTGATCAACAATTACATATTAAACAAAACAAAAAAGTGCAAATAAACCTACAAATTACAATACATATGAAATACACATTAATGTGAACAGAGTTACCGTATTTGCTGGCGTAAAGGCCGCAGTATTTTTGGAAGAGAAAATATCAAAAACTCGGAGTGCGGCCTATGCGACGAAAGAGTAAAAAAAAAAAGGAAAAAGAAAAAAGTAAGTCAAAACCAGCACGAATTTGCACATATGGGACTAGATCTACGAACGGTACAGTAACTATACATTTCCACACATCTTACCGACAATTTTATCTTGCTTTGTTGACATGAAGACGAAAATAAACTTCCATAAACAACATCTGCCGATAGATTTTGATCTAAGTTCGTGCCAATGCATTGCAAAAGTAAAAGAAGGGCCCGTTTATCGGAGCTGCCGCGAAGCATCCAGCACGCGAAGTCGCCATTTTCAATCCGTTTCAATGACTACATCACAGAAAACTGCAGTGTATGGTATTAGTGCATGATGGCCGAGCGGTTTAAGGCGTTGATTTTAGTCACATCAACATTTGTACGCAAGAGATCGAATCCCGACTTTGGCAAAAGATTTTTATTTTTTTTATTTTTTAATTTTTTTAAATGTCAAAATCGGGGGTGCGGCCTATACGGCGCTGCGGCCTTATCGCCGGCAAATACGGTAAACAAAATAAAAAAGTGCAAATAAACCTACAATTACAATACATATGAAATACAAATCAATGTGAACAGAGTTAGTTAGACTACGCCCTCTGAACTCTACCCCAAACGCTCTTGAAAGCAAGCTTACCTGCATGCTTGCATCTTTCTTGCCTGAACTGGAAGTCGTCCTACAAACAAAAGGTTCCACAGCTCTCTGTCGTCTCCTCACCTACAAAAGCAAAGACAAAGAACACCGGGTACATGATGGGAATCACATAGCATGCTGGCATAAACACAGGTAATTTTACAGTTTACACAACGCAAATTAGATATTATCGGAAGGAGAGGGGGAGGGGGAGGGGGGAGGGGGGGGGGAAGACCCTCATCTTACTCCTTGTTTGCGTAATAACTCACTCTCTCATCGTCATTATTGGACGCACTGGTCATACATACTTGGTAGATAAAATGATTTCACAAGGCAATCGATACCAGAGAGGGTGTCGTATACATTTTTGTTTCATTCTTTTCCCCTTAGAGATGCACAGCCCTACATATTATAAGCGTCAGTGATATGGTGTAATATTGAAGCCCTACAAATTTTCAACTCAAAATGATCATGAAGTGCCTCAAAAAAGTAACAAGGGAAACGCTCTCGGCGGTCTCGCCTGCATAACGCAATTCAATATGATAAACCAGAACGTCAATGACGTACATTGTAGTGCTCATCCGCATCTCGCAACAACAAATATCGTGGTACACTTTTGAACTGGTCAAAAAATAAAAATGTGATGCCCTGGAAGGGACATAATTTCATTTCATTTGCATAAAGTACCATAAATAATCAATGGAGCAAAATCTCAAAATTCTGTGTAGAAGTTTAGTGTTCCAAATTTAGCTCTACCAGATAAGGCAAACCAAATCAAAATCGGTCAAGAAATGAGGGAGAAGAAGCAATTTTTGTAATTTTTGGAATAAATTTGCATAAATTACCATAATTAATTAATGGAGAACAATTTCAAAATTCTGTGTAGACCTTTAGTGTACCAAAGTTAGCTCTACGATATAAAGCAAACCAAATCAAAATCGGTCGAAATATGAAGGAGAAGAAGCATTTTTTGTGATTTTTAAATTATTTTTGGAATAAATTTGCATTATTATCATAATTAATCAATGGGAGTAAAATCTCAAAATTCTGTGTAGAAGTTTAGTGTTCCAAATTTAGCTCTACCAGATAAGGCAAACCAAATCAAAATCGGTCAAGAAATGAGGGAGAAGAAGCAATTTTTGTTATTTTTGGAAAAAATTTGCATAAATTACTATTATTAATTAATGGAGAACAATTTCAAAATTCGGTGTAGAAGTTTAGTGTACCAAAGTTAGCTCTACCAGATAAAGCAAACCAAATCAAAATCGGTCGAGAAATGAAGGAGAAGAAGCATTTTTTGTGATTTCAAATAAATTTGCATAAATTAGCATAGATAATGAATTTCACGATTCTGTGTACAAGTTTTAAATCCCCTTCCTAGCCCTATCATATGAAACAATCAGAATCAAAATCGGTTGAAAAATAAGGAAGCATTTTGAAAATCTTGATGATGATGCCACAACATAGTCCAAGTCTGTTGACCTGAAATGACCTTTGACCTTGACTTTGTGATCTGAAATTCCACTCACATGATTGGGGATACTTGATTACCCTATAGTCCAAGTTTCATTGACTCAGAACTTATACTTTAAAAATTATATCAAAAATTCAAAAACTTAACCTTAGGTTAAGTTTTCGATGATGATGCTACAACATAGTCCAAGTCTGTTGACCTGAAATGACCTTTGACCTTGACTTTGTGATCTGAAATTCTACTCACATGATTGGGGATACTTGATTACCCTATAATCCAAGTTTCATTGACTAAGAACCTATACTTTAAAAATTATATCAAAAATTCAAAAACTTAACCTTAGGTTAAGTTTTTGATGTTGACGCCGTCGCCGTCGCCGCCGCCCGCCGTCGCCGCCGCCGTCGCCGCCGCCGTCACCGGAAAAGCGGCGCCTATGTCTCGCTTTTTGCTACGCAGGCGAGACAAAAATCTTTGAGTGATCGGTTTTACCATACTAACTTTTCCCACTAGACTGTAGTGTTACAAAAAGCATTGGGAAAAACGTTTTTGAAATTTTGAATTGCAATCATAAATATCTTGATAATCAAGCGGGTGATTGGCTTGTAAACATCATGAGATTCCTGACTGAAGGTTTATAATGATGATTGCAGCATGAGCTAAATCCGGGATTTTGTTTAGAATCTGAGTCAATCAGATACCCAATCCAACCTCTACCCTCCTTTTTGTTCCTTGTCTCAGATTCTTCCTACTTGAGCTCACTCTGCCCTGCATCGGCACAATCACTTCAGCACTTCTTTTCTTTTCTTTTTCAAACCATTAGACCCCCTCGGCCTCCTCCCCCCCCCCCCCCAAATCCCTTGTAGCTACGCCACTACTAATTACCTGGCTATTATCAGTATCTGCATTGTAGGCCTGATCACCGTCATAACTTACACCCATGAACTGACGAGGTCTGTTGAAGCTACCCCCGATCTGCTTCCTCCGTTTGAGAGATCGGCTGCCGTGAAGGATGGAATGAGCTACAATAGACAAAAAAGCATACAGTAAAACATCTTTCATATCAGAAGGTACATGTATTCATGCAAATCATTGGCTTCGCTTGACAATACATTATGGGTTGTATTCTCGAAAGTGGACTAACTTTAGTCCATGGTTTAATCCACCGGCTAAGTATGGAATGCCAAGTGTCCATATGAATATATTTTTGAATAATTTGATATGCCACTAAATTACCATGATAACATAATTATATCATAGTTATATAGTTGTGTATTAATTATGCTATTACATTTTATTTCAATTTAGTGACTGATTGAATTATTCAAAAACATATATTCATATGGACACTTGGCGTTCCATACTTAGTCGGTGGATTAAACCATGGACTAAAGTTAGTCCGCTTTCGTGAATACCACCCCATAAGTACAAGTTCACTGACATCCCATTGAAACGTGTGTTAATGAGATGTTGGTGAACTTGTACTAATGACAGTTTCATAGGCATTATGAATAACATGCTTCTGTGCATTGAGATAAGCTGCCATGAGTGATGGAATGGGCTAAAGCATAAAAACCATACAACAGAACATCTTACATGTATACGTCTGGAAGTGGTGACTATCACAACTGACTCCCATATAAATTGGTGAATTGGGTTGAATTGAACTGAATTGAATCGATTTGTATTAGGTTGAATTGTGTTGGATTGACTGCAGCTGAGTTGAATTGAATTGAACTGAATTGAATTTAATGGAGTTGACTTGAATTTAACTAAATTGCACTGATTTGAACTCAACTAAAAACTGACTGTAAGTGAATTGAACCGATCTAAACTGAACTGAGCTGAAAGTTCAACTGAAGTGAAAAGAACTAAACTTAACTGAATTCAACTGAAGTGAAAAGAACTAAAGTGAACTGAATTGAACTGAACTTAAAAGAACTAAACTGAACTGAAAAGAACTAAACTGAACTGTATTGACCTGAATTGAACTGAACTGAACTGAATTCAACTTAACTGAAAAGAACTAAACTGAACCGAATTGACCTTAATTGAACTGAACTGAACTGAATTCAACTGAACTGAAAAGAACTAAACTGAACCGAATTGACCTTAATTGAACTGAACTGAACTGAATTCAACTGAACTGAAAAGAACTAAACTGAACTGAATTGACCTTAATTGAACTGAACTGAACTGAATTCAACTGAACTGAAAAGAACTTAACTGAACTGAATTGACCTTAATTGAACTGAACTGAACTGGATTGGACTGAACTTAACTGGACTGAACTGGACTGAATTGATATTTCCTTACCTGCCCTTCTGCCTTGTATCTCATTCTCTAAGCTCTCCTCCATTGTCGTCCCTTGTAGCTCCATATCACTCGTCAAGACAACCACGTTGTCGTTCACTTCACCGGTACTGAACACAAAGCCCCTCCCACCATCCTCCGTCTCCTCCTCCCCCTCCTCCCTTGCTCCGCCCCCTGGGTGCTCAGTCTGATACCAATCCTTTGAGTCTAAGACACCATCACCACCGTCATCGTCCGGGATGTCGATGATGTCGCTTTCTGCTCGGAAGAAAAAATGTGCATGAGTGTAAACAACGATTTACATGTAATAAGCCAGTTCACGGTTGCAGTCTGAGTATGAGCAGATAAAGGTCATTGCAGAACAAATTGTGAAATACTGGATTCGTGCTCATGAAATTTATGTAATCATAACTCATTAATGCACAAGCAGTGCACTCCATGATACACAGGTGGAAGTATTCTTGAAAATGGGAAACAAAGGCTATTTATGTAGCAGCTCCATCACTGTAGGAGTGATTATTTCAAAATGTACAAAGTGGGACCTCTTCATGTTTTGAAGATCTGAGGATATTCGGGATCATTGCTGGTCTATTGACTCTAGGTTGATAATAGGAGAGTACACAAAGCTTAATAAAGGTAATACAAAGTTTTGGGATAGGGTCATGGATTCTGTTCAAAAGAACATATTGGAAGCATATGCGATCCTACAATATTAAGTGATCGTTGTCGCGATTGAAATTGAGTCTAAATTTATGAAATTGTAAATAATGAACTCTTTATGTTGTATAGCTCCCTCTCAAGGTCAAGATGTTAATTAAGCTAATAAACAATTTTTCTTGACTAAAATCGACCGATTAGCTTTCCCGTTTGAAAATTACATATCACAACTACATATTCTGAGATTTTCATGGTGGCAGCTACCATTGTACAGCCGTAGGCGCTATTTGAAATTCATCAAAATTTACTGGGAGCACCGGTAAATTTTTAGATTCAATTTTTCTCGAAAGCAGAAGTGTTTTAGGGGCTAAATTTTCTAGTGCTTATAATACATCCACAGGGGCATCCAAACATATCAAAATTGTAAAGAATCACTATCCACCCAATTTTCTAAATTTACCAAAACTTTGTATTACCTTTAATGTAATTCCTAATGTTCGAAAGTCCATCTTACACTTTGCCGGTTCCATCTTCATCTCAAGATAAGAAGCTACCTCCATTGTCACCACTATCTGTAAATAAGCTCTGATCTACCCTATAATAAATACAGTGTGGCATAGGGTTATCATTTGTGTAGCATATAAGTATTCACCATTGTGCAATCTCTCAGCTATGGGAGGGAACTATTTTAAGTTCCATGAAGCAACCGACCATTCAGAAGCTACCTCCATTGTCACCACATTCTGCAAATAAGCTCTGATCTACCCCATTAGACATACAGTGTGGCACAGGGTATTTAGTATTTACCATTGAATTCTTGGTTGTGTTGGTCTTCCTCTCCTGTCTCTGTCGTCTGTAAGACACGACTTGGGTTGTTACTCTTCCTTCTTGAAGAATCCTCCGCCATCATTCACCTGCAAAAAAGGAGAGAAGTAAAATTCCCAAATAATAAGTGTGCAGCCATCATACATGTAGGTCTAGATGATATTTCAGTCAAACCCTCTAGCCCTTTTTGTTATGATTTCACTTAAGTTTAAGTCTTACTCTTAGACTAGGTACATGTAGGGTGTCTGGACGATTTTTCAATCTTCAATTTGGGATCGTTTTTCACCATTTAAAAAAAATATGTGAATAAAAAATGTAATAATAATAATATATTTCAAATTTCAAGAATGACCGATGTTTCTATCAAAAGATACAGCTCCTCCAAAACTCTGCAATATTCATTTCATTTTGGTCGGAATCGACGAAAAAGACACAGAGTTATTGTTTATATGCTAAATTTAGCCAAACAGCTAGCAGATGCTCCATCGCGCAATGTGCATGCGTATGCATGGCGTACGCATGTTGCTAAGCTGAATGCGCAAAACCCGACCACGTTGTTTCCGCGATATTGCCATTGACTTATAACGTGTACTTACTTCCGGGTAGGAAACGTACGTGGTCCGAATGCATATTTATGTGCGATGTAACCATGGTTTGGACTGAGCGGAGCTCACGCCTCCCTAATTAGCTGATTCAAAAAATGTGGGAAGGGTATTTTCAAACTGTTGGGGCGAATGATCCCTTGGGGCTAGCAAAAAAAAAAGCACCTGGATATTATCCTTACGTCTAGCCCTACTTAAGCTGCGGAGGGCGCGACTTAGGAAAGTGAGTCGTCTCGGAGCTAGGATGCAAACAACATTTCAATCGCTGTTTTGACCAAGATATTTTTAGAATTCTGGGGGTGGCCGCCTATGGGGAATATGGAGAATATGGAGAAAAACCTGCTCTTTCATATGACACCACATTTATTGAGTTTCACCTTCAGGATCACGAGTAATAAAGGTTTGAATTTCAAATTTTTTCATAAAATCATTGACCAATTTTGCATGGTCGCGCAATGCACGTAGACCACATAGGGATCGTGCAATCTCTCTGGAAGGATTTTATCACACAACATTGGGTGCGCGATCAGACACCCTACTTACCGTATTTGCCGGCAATAAGGCCGCAGCGCCGTATAGGCCGCACCCCCGATTTTGACATTTAAAAAAAAAAAAATGAAGCAAATACAGTAACTATTTTTTAAGTTTGAACAATTCTCATTTTCGTCATTCGTACAAACTGGAAATTTATTCTTGACATGTTCGTTGATTTTTCTATTTTATTTGTGTGCGATGCCGTGTGTGCATCAGTTATGCGCAAGTTTCGGCGCTTGTTCAGAAACGTATCCAAAATTTGACCCGTAACTCTGGCGTGGAGATACCCTACTAAAACATACCCAAAATGAAGTAAATAATTCATTAAATGGCCAAATAAAGATCATGAGTTAAAAGTTGTTATGTTTATTACCCGTTTCGTGTCAATTTTCTTGTTATTTGAGTATTTTTCGGAAAAACGATGATATTACCATACACTTTTTCTCAGGTTTCACGGCAAACCGCTGCAGAATACTAGTAGTAGTACTACCGATGCTGGGTTGGGGCGGGGGGGGCGCTCTCCTGTGTGAAGTTATCTACCGTAATGAGGATCTGAGACATTACGGTAGATAACTTCACACAGGCGCGCGCCCGCCTGCAACCCACCATCAATATGCACTTGTATTCTGTAGCGGTTCACCATGAAACCTGAGAAAATGTGTATACACTGTAGATCTACTAATAATATCATTGTTTTTCCGAAAAATACTCCAAAAATAACAAGAAATTTGACACGAAACAGGTAATCAACATAACAAATTTTAACTCATGAGTCATGATCTTTATTTGGACATTTAATGAATATTTACTTCATTTTGAGTATGTTTTAGGCCTAGACCTAGTTGTTGTTGTTGTTGTTGTAGGTAATAGTTTAATGGCGTTCAGTCTAGGCCATATCTTTAATT